>JBBPBX010051576.1:0-24537 GCA_038048925.1 Garcialebias charrua
ATGTAGTTTCAGACATCCAGGAGATAGAATGAGTGCAAACAAGCTGCAGCTGAACAAAGCATGATAACTCTTAGCGCGGCCAGGCCCAATCTGTCCCCAGATGAAGGTCAAAAGCAGGAAAACAGGATAAGACACGGGGTTTACAGCGTTGATATTAAAAAAAGATGAATCACGTTTTGTCTTCAAGACACCGCGTGAATCAGTAAAAACCATATCAAATAAGCACATTTAGTTACAGGACAAGATGCATTTATGACGGCAGGCGGGAGGGAACAGTCTGTGTGTAACAATTCTAGATAAGAAACAGTTCGCTGGTCTCAGAGCTCGGCTCAAACCAAGAATGCACACAGAAACCTCTGGGGGAGGGGTAGGAGGCAGCGGGTTCCTTCAGCTCCCAGTCTAGGAGAAGATTTGTAGCCTTCAACAGTTCCAAGGCCAGAGGCCAGATTAGATAAGTTGCTTTATTTTCCAGTCAGCCCACAGTGTTCTTTGTACTGCGGTCTTTAAGTCCAGGTTCTGTTTTCTGGGTCCAAATCGCCGAATTCGTGTCAGGTTCCGAGCTAAAAGATTCCTCCATATGTGCTCTGTTTGAATCCGAGCGCTGTAAACGAGTCCACAGTTCACACTGCAGGTCCGCGGCAGCCACCGCTTCTCTCACCGTGTGACACAGCCCGCACAAACAGCTGGGAAGGTCCTTCATAGCCTGGATCAAAGCATTTTCGCTGAGCGGAGGTCCTCGTCAGCACGCCAATCGCCGCGGTCCCCCTCAGCCCTTCAGTGGCATGAGCCTCCGGTGTCCCAATAAAACACAGAGATTCCACGTCCCCGACAGAAAGAGCGGACAGTTGCATTAGCCTGCTCATAGAGTCCATAATGCAGCTCACCGCCTGCATGTCGATAGGGCGCCCTGGCTCTCCCCGGCCGGAGCGCTTCGCAGAAATTATTGTTGTCGATAGAATCGATAAGTGAAATGGCCCAGAAGACAGTCCACGCACATAATTCCATTCCAAATTGGTTCGAGCGAGCGCTGAAGAGTTATAGACGAGACAAATGCAGAAGCGGGGGAGGGAATGCAGGGAGATGTAGGAGCAAAAGGAAATGCGACCAGTCCCTGCCGAGAGCGGAAGTAGCTTGTCTATGCAATCTGCATAGACAAGCTAAAAGCAAAGATCAGATGCATTGCTGTGCCTTTAAATGTGGCTTAGTCAGTCTGTTTAACAGACACATGTGGCCCCAGTGGCCTAATGGATAAGGCACTGGCCTCCTAAGCCAGGGATTGTGGGTTCAAGTCCCATCTGGGGTGCTCAGCAGAGTGGCGCAGCGGAAGCGTGCTGGGCCCATAACCCAGAGGTCGATGGATCGAAACCATCCTCTGCTATACCATTGTTTTTGTTGAGAATTTCTTTGGGATTTGTTATTTAGGATATTATAATTTAATATCAGTAACTATATTTTGTTGCTGTTCACCAGATGTTGAGAATTTGTTTGGGATTTGTTATTCAGGATATTATAATTTAATATCAGTAACTATATTGATGTTGAGAATTTGTTGCTGACTTGTTATTTAGGATATTATAATTTAATATCAGTAACTATATATTTGTTGCTGTTCGCTACATTGATTTGGTTGACGTTTGTAGTTGGTATCAGGCTGAAAGCGGACTACGTATCCCATGATGCTTTGTAACGGTTGAGCGGTAGCTAACTGCTGAGTCCGCCTCCTCTGCTTTCTGCTTGGTTTGTTGTTGTTGCCATAGCAACAACGTTTTCAGTTTTTCTGAGGATTCTGTTCGACCCTCAGCTATGTATCTGTACGTATGATTCGTTCATCACCTTTATTTCACTAAAGTTTCATCTGAATATTCCGCCTGACTTTTTTTTTCGTCATTCGAAGTCAGTCAAAGAAAATATTCAACATTTTCCATTGGAAATGTCACACATGGATCTTTACTTTACGTTACCAGGACTTCTCTGATGTTTTTTAATGTGTACATTTAAGACAAGGATTAAAAACTGAATTGTTAAAAAAAAAAAAAAAAAAAAGGAAGTTCCTTAATTTGTAATATATGGAACATTGTCACTCAATAATATGATTTCCTACAGCATTTTTTAACCTTTGTCCAAATTGTACATATTAACTTACCGGTATATGCAAGACTGACTCTGATCCATGACATGCTGGAAGACTGTAGAATTTTGACCTAAGTCAACAACTCTGAGGCTTTGTGAATTACCAACAAAATTGTTTATTGTTTTGTTTTCCACTTGGCTAATGTAGACCAAGGTACACACTGGTGATGCTGCTTGATCTGCATAGACAAGCTAAAAGCAAAAGAACAGTTGTATTGTTGTGCCTTTAAACTTGGCTCAGTAATTTTTTTAAACAGACACATGTGGCCTAATGGATAAGGCACTGGCCTCCTAAGACAGGGATTGTGGGTTCAAGTCCCATCTGAGGTGTATAGCAGAGTGGCGCAGCGGAAGCGTGCTGGGCCCATAACCCAGAGGTCGATGGATCGAAACCATCCTCTGCTAAATCATTGTTTGCACTGGCAATGTCACACATGGATCTTTACTTTAAGTTACCAAGACTTCTCTGACATTAGTCACAAACCTCAACATGCTTGTCACCTCCAATTACAAATCTTTTACACTTTATATCACTCCATTTCTATAGCCTAACATCTGTTCATGAAAACAGGATACATTTAAAACTCATCCCAATTACAGTTCACACTATTGTTAAGATAAAGCCACCAGCCAAACACACATTGGATAATTCTGCCCAGCTGCATCATCCACCATTACATGAAGACAAATTTTCCTTCTTCTCTTTTGATGGCCTTTTTTATACAAATTCTCAGTCAATTTAGCCATGATAGAAACTTTTTCCAATACCCAATGTTGTAAAAGTCATTACGGAATCTTTTCCTATTCTAAATGTCAATATTGTCCATTAGAAAGCTTGCTAAAACCTTCATTTCAAAACTGTACTGCATATGTGGTGCTAGCATCCATGGTTATAGGTGAAAATGATTGTCATCAGGGTTTGGAGTACAGTCAAATCTTTATTGCATCTGGTAGCTAGATGCTCCATTCTATGTTTGGAACAGTGTAGCTCAATAATATGATTTCCTACAGCATTTTTTAACCTTTGTCCAAATTGTACATATATGTAAGAGTGACTTTGATCTATGACATGCTGGAAGACTGCAGAATTTTAACCTAAGTCAACAACCCTGAGGCTTTGTGAATTACCAACATAATTGTTTATTGTTCCGTTTTCCACTTGTCCAATGTATACAAAGGTACACACTGGTGATGCTGCTCAATCTGCATAGACAAGCTAAAAGCAAAGATCAGATGCATTGCTGTGCCTTTAAATGTGGCTCAGTCAGTCTGTTTAACAGACACATGTGGCCCCAGTGGCCTAATGGATAAGGCACTGGCCTCCTAAGCCAGGGATTGTGGGTTCAAGTCCCATCTGGGGTGCTCAGCAGAGTGGCGCAGCGGAAGCGTGCTGGGCCCATAACCCAGAGGTCGATGGATCGAAACCATCCTCTGCTATACCATTGTTTTTGTTGAGAATTTCTTTGGGATTTGTTATTTAGGATATTATAATTTAATATCAGTAACTATATTTTGTTGCTGTTCACCAGATGTTGAGAATTTGTTTGGGATTTGTTATTCAGGATATTATAATTTAATATCAGTAACTATATTGATGTTGAGAATTTGTTGCTGACTTGTTATTTAGGATATTATAATTTAATATCAGTAACTATATATTTGTTGCTGTTCGCTACATTGATTTGGTTGACGTTTGTAGTTGGTATCAGGCTGAAAGCGGACTACGTATCCCATGATGCTTTGTAACGGTTGAGCGGTAGCTAACTGCTGAGTCCGCCTCCTCTGCTTTCTGCTTGGTTTGTTGTTGTTGCCATAGCAACAACGTTTTCAGTTTTTCTGAGGATTCTGTTCGACCCTCAGCTATGTATCTGTACGTATGATTCGTTCATCACCTTTATTTCACTAAAGTTTCATCTGAATATTCCGCCTGACTTTTTTTTTCGTCATTCGAAGTCAGTCAAAGAAAATATTCAACATTTTCCATTGGAAATGTCACACATGGATCTTTACTTTACGTTACCAGGACTTCTCTGATGTTTTTTAATGTGTACATTTAAGACAAGGATTAAAAACTGAATTGTTAAAAAAAAAAAAAAAAAAAAGGAAGTTCCTTAATTTGTAATATATGGAACATTGTCACTCAATAATATGATTTCCTACAGCATTTTTTAACCTTTGTCCAAATTGTACACATTAACTTACCGGTATATGCAAGACTGACTCTGATCCATGACATGCTGGAAGACTGTAGAATTTTGACCTAAGTCAACAACTCTGAGGCTTTGTGAATTACCAACAAAATTGTTTATTGTTTTGTTTTCCACTTGGCTAATGTAGACCAAGGTACGCACTGGTGATGCTGCTTGATCTGCATAGACAAGCTAAAAGCAAAAGAACAGTTGTATTGTTGTGCCTTTAAACTTGGCTCAGTAATTTTTTTTAAACAGACACATGTGGCCTAATGGATAAGGCACTGGCCTCCTAAGACAGGGATTGTGGGTTCAAGTCCCATCTGAGGTGTATAGCAGAGTGGCGCAGCGGAAGCGTGCTGGGCCCATAACCCAGAGGTCGATGGATCGAAACCATCCTCTGCTAAATCATTGTTTGCACTGGCAATGTCACACATGGATCTTTACTTTAAGTTACCAAGACTTCTCTGACATTAGTCACAAACCTCAACATGCTTGTCACCTCCAATTACAAATCTTTTACACTTTATATCACTCCATTTCTATAGCCTAACATCTGTTCATGAAAACAGGATACATTTAAAACTCATCCCAATTACAGTTCACACTATTGTTAAGATAAAGCCACCAGCCAAACACACATTGGATAATTCTGCCCAGCTGCATCATCCACCATTACATGAAGACAAATTTTCCTTCTTCTCTTTTATTGGCCTTTTTTTATACAAATTCTCAGTCAATTTAGCCATGATAGAAACTTTTTCCAATACCCAATGTTGTAAAAGTCATTACGGAATCTTTTCCTATTCTAAATGTCAATATTGTCCATTAGAAAGCTTGCTAAAACCTTCATTTCAAAACTGTACTGCATATGTGGTGCTAGCATCCATGGTTATAGGTGAAAATGATTGTCATCAGGGTTTGGAGTACAGTCAAATCTTTATTGCATCTGGTAGCTAGATGCTCCATTCTATGTTTGGAACAGTGTAGCTCAATAATATGATTTCCTACAGCATTTTTTAACCTTTGTCCAAATTGTACATATATGTAAGAGTGACTTTGATCTATGACATGCTGGAAGACTGCAGAATTTTAACCTAAGTCAACAACCCTGAGGCTTTGTGAATTACCAACATAATTGTTTATTGTTCCGTTTTCCACTTGTCCAATGTATACAAAGGTACACACTGGTGATGCTGCTCAATCTGCATAGACAAGCTAAAAGCAAAGATCAGATGCATTGCTGTGCCTTCAAATGTGGCTCAGTCAGTCTGTTTAACAGACACATGTGGCCCCAGTGGCCTAATGGATAAGGCACTGGCCTCCTAAGCCAGGGATTGTGGGTTCAAGTCCCATCTGGGGTGCTCAGCAGAGTGGCGCAGCGGAAGCGTGCTGGGCCCATAACCCAGAGGTCGATGGATCGAAACCATCCTCTGCTATACCATTGTTTTTGTTGAGAATTTCTTTGGGATTTGTTATTTAGGATATTATAATTTAATATCAGTAACTATATTTTGTTGCTGTTCACCAGATGTTGAGAATTTGTTTGGGATTTGTTATTCAGGATATTATAATTTAATATCAGTAACTATATTGATGTTGAGAATTTGTTGCTGACTTGTTATTTAGGATATTATAATTTAATATCAGTAACTATATATTTGTTGCTGTTCGCTACATTGATTTGGTTGACGTTTGTAGTTGGTATCAGGCTGAAAGCGGACTACGTATCCCATGATGCTTTGTAACGGTTGAGCGGTAGCTAACTGCTGAGTCCGCCTCCTCTGCTTTCTGCTTGGTTTGTTGTTGTTGCCATAGCAACAACGTTTTCAGTTTTTCTGAGGATTCTGTTCGACCCTCAGCTATGTATCTGTACGTATGATTCGTTCATCACCTTTATTTCACTAAAGTTTCATCTGAATATTCCGCCTGACTTTTTTTTTCGTCATTCGAAGTCAGTCAAAGAAAATATTCAACATTTTCCATTGGAAATGTCACACATGGATCTTTACTTTACGTTACCAGGACTTCTCTGATGTTTTTTAATGTGTACATTTAAGACAAGGATTAAAAACTGAATTGTTAAAAAAAAAAAAAAAAAAAGGAAGTTCCTTAATTTGTAATATATGGAACATTGTCACTCAATAATATGATTTCCTACAGCATTTTTTAACCTTTGTCCAAATTGTACACATTAACTTACCGGTATATGCAAGACTGACTCTGATCCATGACATGCTGGAAGACTGTAGAATTTTGACCTAAGTCAACAACTCTGAGGCTTTGTGAATTACCAACAAAATTGTTTATTGTTTTGTTTTCCACTTGGCTAATGTAGACCAAGGTACACACTGGTGATGCTGCTTGATCTGCATAGACAAGCTAAAAGCAAAAGAACAGTTGTATTGTTGTGCCTTTAAACTTGGCTCAGTAATTTTTTTTAAACAGACACATGTGGCCTAATGGATAAGGCACTGGCCTCCTAAGACAGGGATTGTGGGTTCAAGTCCCATCTGAGGTGTATAGCAGAGTGGCGCAGCGGAAGCGTGCTGGGCCCATAACCCAGAGGTCGATGGATCGAAACCATCCTCTGCTAAATCATTGTTTGCACTGGCAATGTCACACATGGATCTTTACTTTAAGTTACCAAGACTTCTCTGACATTAGTCACAAACCTCAACATGCTTGTCACCTCCAATTACAAATCTTTTACACTTTATATCACTCCATTTCTATAGCCTAACATCTGTTCATGAAAACAGGATACATTTAAAACTCATCCCAATTACAGTTCACACTATTGTTAAGATAAAGCCACCAGCCAAACACACATTGGATAATTCTGCCCAGCTGCATCATCCACCATTACATGAAGACAAATTTTCCTTCTTCTCTTTTATTGGCCTTTTTTTATACAAATTCTCAGTCAATTTAGCCATGATAGAAACTTTTTCCAATACCCAATGTTGTAAAAGTCATTACGGAATCTTTTCCTATTCTAAATGTCAATATTGTCCATTAGAAAGCTTGCTAAAACCTTCATTTCAAAACTGTACTGCATATGTGGTGCTAGCATCCATGGTTATAGGTGAAAATGATTGTCATCAGGGTTTGGAGTACAGTCAAATCTTTATTGCATCTGGTAGCTAGATGCTCCTTTCTATGTTTGGAACAGTGTCACTCAATAATATGATTTCCTACAGCATTTTTTAACCTTTGTCCAAATTGTACATATATGTAAGAGTGACTTTGATCTATGACATGCTGGAAGACTGCAGAATTTTAACCTAAGTCAACAACCCTGAGGCTTTGTGAATTACCAACATAATTGTTTATTGTTCCGTTTTCCACTTGTCCAATGTATACAAAGGTACACACTGGTGATGCTGCTCAATCTGCATAGACAAGCTAAAAGCAAAGATCAGATGCATTGCTGTGCCTTTAAATGTGGCTCAGTCAGTCTGTTTAACAGACACATGTGGCCCCAGTGGCCTAATGGATAAGGCACTGGCCTCCTAAGCCAGGGATTGTGGGTTCAAGTCCCATCTGGGGTGCTCAGCAGAGTGGCGCAGCGGAAGCGTGCTGGGCCCATAACCCAGAGGTCGATGGATCGAAACCATCCTCTGCTATACCATTGTTTTTGTTGAGAATTTCTTTGGGATTTGTTATTTAGGATATTATAATTTAATATCAGTAACTATATTTTGTTGCTGTTCACCAGATGTTGAGAATTTCTTTGGGATTTGTTATTCAGGATATTATAATTTAATATCAGTAACTATATTGATGTTGAGAATTTGTTGCTGACTTGTTATTTAGGATATTATAATTTAATATCAGTAACTATATATTTGTTGCTGTTTGCTAGGAGCCAAGATGGTGTAGTGGTTAGGGCGTTTGACTTGGGACCCGAAGGACGCGGGTTCGCGTCCCGGCCACTACACATCTTGGGGTGTCTATGAGTGCACACCTATTTCTCCAGCTCCCCGAGCGCCTTCTATGGCTGCTCACTGCACCGCCTGGTAGGTGGTTGGGTTAAATGCAGAGACGAATTTCGTCTGTGTATGGGAAACATACGCAGATGACAAGATTAGACAATTATTAATTATTATTATTGATTTGGTTGACGTTTGTAGTTGGTATCAGGCTGAAAGCGGACTACGTATCCCATGATGCTTTGTAACGGTTGAGCGGTAGCTAACTGCTGAGTCCGCCTCCTCTGCTTTCTGCTTGGTTTGTTGTTGTTGCCATAGCAACAACGTTTTCAGTTTTTCTGAGGATTCTGTTCGACCCTCAGCTATGTATCTGTACGTATGATTCGTTCATCACCTTTATTTCACTAAAGTTTCATCTGAATATTCCGCCTGACTTTTTTTTTCGTCATTCGAAGTCAGTCAAAGAAAATATTCAACATTTTCCATTGGAAATGTCACACATGGATCTTTACTTTACGTTACCAGGACTTCTCTGATGTTTTTTAATGTGTACATTTAAGACAAGGATTAAAAACTGAATTGTAAAAAAAAAAAAAAAGGAAGTTCCTTAATTTGTAATATATGGAACATTGTCACTCAATAATATGATTTCCTACAGCATTTTTTAACCTTTGTCCAAATTGTACATATTAACTTACCGGTATATGCAAGACTGACTCTGATCCATGACATGCTGGAAGACTGTAGAATTTTGACCTAAGTCAACAACTCTGAGGCTTTGTGAATTACCAACAAAATTATTTATTGTTTTGTTTTCCACTTGGCTAATGTAGACCAAGGTACACACTGGTGATGCTGCTTGATCTGCATAGACAAGCTAAAAGCAAAAGAACAGTTGTATTGTTGTGCCTTTAAACTTGGCTCAGTAATTTTTTTTAAACAGACACATGTGGCCTAATGGATAAGGCACTGGCCTCCTAAGACAGGGATTGTGGGTTCAAGTCCCATCTGAGGTGTATAGCAGAGTGGCGCAGCGGAAGCGTGCTGGGCCCATAACCCAGAGGTCGATGGATCGAAACCATCCTCTGCTATACCATTGTTTTTGTTGAGAATTTCTTTGGGATTTGTTATTTAGGATATTATAATTTAATATCAGTAACTATATTTTGTTGCTGTTCACCAGATGTTGAGAATTTGTTTGGGATTTGTTATTCAGGATATTATAATTTAATATCAGTAACTATATTGATGTTGAGAATTTGTTGCTGACTTGTTATTTAGGATATTATAATTTAATATCAGTAACTATATATTTGTTGCTGTTCGCTACATTGATTTGGTTGACGTTTGTAGTTGGTATCAGGCTGAAAGCGGACTACGTATCCCATGATGCTTTGTAACGGTTGAGCGGTAGCTAACTGCTGAGTCCGCCTCCTCTGCTTTCTGCTTGGTTTGTTGTTGTTGCCATAGCAACAACGTTTTCAGTTTTTCTGAGGATTCTGTTCGACCCTCAGCTATGTATCTGTACGTATGATTCGTTCATCACCTTTATTTCACTAAAGTTTCATCTGAATATTCCGCCTGACTTTTTTTTTCGTCATTCGAAGTCAGTCAAAGAAAATATTCAACATTTTCCATTGGAAATGTCACACATGGATCTTTACTTTACGTTACCAGGACTTCTCTGATGTTTTTTAATGTGTACATTTAAGACAAGGATTAAAAACTGAATTGTTAAAAAAAAAAAAAAAAAAAAGGAAGTTCCTTAATTTGTAATATATGGAACATTGTCACTCAATAATATGATTTCCTACAGCATTTTTTAACCTTTGTCCAAATTGTACACATTAACTTACCGGTATATGCAAGACTGACTCTGATCCATGACATGCTGGAAGACTGTAGAATTTTGACCTAAGTCAACAACTCTGAGGCTTTGTGAATTACCAACAAAATTGTTTATTGTTTTGTTTTCCACTTGGCTAATGTAGACCAAGGTACGCACTGGTGATGCTGCTTGATCTGCATAGACAAGCTAAAAGCAAAAGAACAGTTGTATTGTTGTGCCTTTAAACTTGGCTCAGTAATTTTTTTTAAACAGACACATGTGGCCTAATGGATAAGGCACTGGCCTCCTAAGACAGGGATTGTGGGTTCAAGTCCCATCTGAGGTGTATAGCAGAGTGGCGCAGCGGAAGCGTGCTGGGCCCATAACCCAGAGGTCGATGGATCGAAACCATCCTCTGCTAAATCATTGTTTGCACTGGCAATGTCACACATGGATCTTTACTTTAAGTTACCAAGACTTCTCTGACATTAGTCACAAACCTCAACATGCTTGTCACCTCCAATTACAAATCTTTTACACTTTATATCACTCCATTTCTATAGCCTAACATCTGTTCATGAAAACAGGATACATTTAAAACTCATCCCAATTACAGTTCACACTATTGTTAAGATAAAGCCACCAGCCAAACACACATTGGATAATTCTGCCCAGCTGCATCATCCACCATTACATGAAGACAAATTTTCCTTCTTCTCTTTTATTGGCCTTTTTTTATACAAATTCTCAGTCAATTTAGCCATGATAGAAACTTTTTCCAATACCCAATGTTGTAAAAGTCATTACGGAATCTTTTCCTATTCTAAATGTCAATATTGTCCATTAGAAAGCTTGCTAAAACCTTCATTTCAAAACTGTACTGCATATGTGGTGCTAGCATCCATGGTTATAGGTGAAAATGATTGTCATCAGGGTTTGGAGTACAGTCAAATCTTTATTGCATCTGGTAGCTAGATGCTCCATTCTATGTTTGGAACAGTGTAGCTCAATAATATGATTTCCTACAGCATTTTTTAACCTTTGTCCAAATTGTACATATATGTAAGAGTGACTTTGATCTATGACATGCTGGAAGACTGCAGAATTTTAACCTAAGTCAACAACCCTGAGGCTTTGTGAATTACCAACATAATTGTTTATTGTTCCGTTTTCCACTTGTCCAATGTATACAAAGGTACACACTGGTGATGCTGCTCAATCTGCATAGACAAGCTAAAAGCAAAGATCAGATGCATTGCTGTGCCTTTAAATGTGGCTCAGTCAGTCTGTTTAACAGACACATGTGGCCCCAGTGGCCTAATGGATAAGGCACTGGCCTCCTAAGCCAGGGATTGTGGGTTCAAGTCCCATCTGGGGTGCTCAGCAGAGTGGCGCAGCGGAAGCGTGCTGGGCCCATAACCCAGAGGTCGATGGATCGAAACCATCCTCTGCTATACCATTGTTTTTGTTGAGAATTTCTTTGGGATTTGTTATTTAGGATATTATAATTTAATATCAGTAACTATATTTTGTTGCTGTTCACCAGATGTTGAGAATTTGTTTGGGATTTGTTATTCAGGATATTATAATTTAATATCAGTAACTATATTGATGTTGAGAATTTGTTGCTGACTTGTTATTTAGGATATTATAATTTAATATCAGTAACTATATATTTGTTGCTGTTCGCTACATTGATTTGGTTGACGTTTGTAGTTGGTATCAGGCTGAAAGCGGACTACGTATCCCATGATGCTTTGTAACGGTTGAGCGGTAGCTAACTGCTGAGTCCGCCTCCTCTGCTTTCTGCTTGGTTTGTTGTTGTTGCCATAGCAACAACGTTTTCAGTTTTTCTGAGGATTCTGTTCGACCCTCAGCTATGTATCTGTACGTATGATTCGTTCATCACCTTTATTTCACTAAAGTTTCATCTGAATATTCCGCCTGACTTTTTTTTTCGTCATTCGAAGTCAGTCAAAGAAAATATTCAACATTTTCCATTGGAAATGTCACACATGGATCTTTACTTTACGTTACCAGGACTTCTCTGATGTTTTTTAATGTGTACATTTAAGACAAGGATTAAAAACTGAATTGTTAAAAAAAAAAAAAAAAAAGGAAGTTCCTTAATTTGTAATATATGGAACATTGTCACTCAATAATATGATTTCCTACAGCATTTTTTAACCTTTGTCCAAATTGTACACATTAACTTACCGGTATATGCAAGACTGACTCTGATCCATGACATGCTGGAAGACTGTAGAATTTTGACCTAAGTCAACAACTCTGAGGCTTTGTGAATTACCAACAAAATTGTTTATTGTTTTGTTTTCCACTTGGCTAATGTAGACCAAGGTACACACTGGTGATGCTGCTTGATCTGCATAGACAAGCTAAAAGCAAAAGAACAGTTGTATTGTTGTGCCTTTAAACTTGGCTCAGTAATTTTTTTAAACAGACACATGTGGCCTAATGGATAAGGCACTGGCCTCCTAAGACAGGGATTGTGGGTTCAAGTCCCATCTGAGGTGTATAGCAGAGTGGCGCAGCGGAAGCGTGCTGGGCCCATAACCCAGAGGTCGATGGATCGAAACCATCCTCTGCTAAATCATTGTTTGCACTGGCAATGTCACACATGGATCTTTACTTTAAGTTACCAAGACTTCTCTGACATTAGTCACAAACCTCAACATGCTTGTCACCTCCAATTACAAATCTTTTACACTTTATATCACTCCATTTCTATAGCCTAACATCTGTTCATGAAAACAGGATACATTTAAAACTCATCCCAATTACAGTTCACACTATTGTTAAGATAAAGCCACCAGCCAAACACACATTGGATAATTCTGCCCAGCTGCATCATCCACCATTACATGAAGACAAATTTTCCTTCTTCTCTTTTATTGGCCTTTTTTTATACAAATTCTCAGTCAATTTAGCCATGATAGAAACTTTTTCCAATACCCAATGTTGTAAAAGTCATTACGGAATCTTTTCCTATTCTAAATGTCAATATTGTCCATTAGAAAGCTTGCTAAAACCTTCATTTCAAAACTGTACTGCATATGTGGTGCTAGCATCCATGGTTATAGGTGAAAATGATTGTCATCAGGGTTTGGAGTACAGTCAAATCTTTATTGCATCTGGTAGCTAGATGCTCCATTCTATGTTTGGAACAGTGTAGCTCAATAATATGATTTCCTACAGCATTTTTTAACCTTTGTCCAAATTGTACATATATGTAAGAGTGACTTTGATCTATGACATGCTGGAAGACTGCAGAATTTTAACCTAAGTCAACAACCCTGAGGCTTTGTGAATTACCAACATAATTGTTTATTGTTCCGTTTTCCACTTGTCCAATGTATACAAAGGTACACACTGGTGATGCTGCTCAATCTGCATAGACAAGCTAAAAGCAAAGATCAGATGCATTGCTGTGCCTTCAAATGTGGCTCAGTCAGTCTGTTTAACAGACACATGTGGCCCCAGTGGCCTAATGGATAAGGCACTGGCCTCCTAAGCCAGGGATTGTGGGTTCAAGTCCCATCTGGGGTGCTCAGCAGAGTGGCGCAGCGGAAGCGTGCTGGGCCCATAACCCAGAGGTCGATGGATCGAAACCATCCTCTGCTATACCATTGTTTTTGTTGAGAATTTCTTTGGGATTTGTTATTTAGGATATTATAATTTAATATCAGTAACTATATTTTGTTGCTGTTCACCAGATGTTGAGAATTTGTTTGGGATTTGTTATTCAGGATATTATAATTTAATATCAGTAACTATATTGATGTTGAGAATTTGTTGCTGACTTGTTATTTAGGATATTATAATTTAATATCAGTAACTATATATTTGTTGCTGTTCGCTACATTGATTTGGTTGACGTTTGTAGTTGGTATCAGGCTGAAAGCGGACTACGTATCCCATGATGCTTTGTAACGGTTGAGCGGTAGCTAACTGCTGAGTCCGCCTCCTCTGCTTTCTGCTTGGTTTGTTGTTGTTGCCATAGCAACAACGTTTTCAGTTTTTCTGAGGATTCTGTTCGACCCTCAGCTATGTATCTGTACGTATGATTCGTTCATCACCTTTATTTCACTAAAGTTTCATCTGAATATTCCGCCTGACTTTTTTTTTCGTCATTCGAAGTCAGTCAAAGAAAATATTCAACATTTTCCATTGGAAATGTCACACATGGATCTTTACTTTACGTTACCAGGACTTCTCTGATGTTTTTTAATGTGTACATTTAAGACAAGGATTAAAAACTGAATTGTTAAAAAAAAAAAAAAAAAAAGGAAGTTCCTTAATTTGTAATATATGGAACATTGTCACTCAATAATATGATTTCCTACAGCATTTTTTAACCTTTGTCCAAATTGTACACATTAACTTACCGGTATATGCAAGACTGACTCTGATCCATGACATGCTGGAAGACTGTAGAATTTTGACCTAAGTCAACAACTCTGAGGCTTTGTGAATTACCAACAAAATTGTTTATTGTTTTGTTTTCCACTTGGCTAATGTAGACCAAGGTACACACTGGTGATGCTGCTTGATCTGCATAGACAAGCTAAAAGCAAAAGAACAGTTGTATTGTTGTGCCTTTAAACTTGGCTCAGTAATTTTTTTAAACAGACACATGTGGCCTAATGGATAAGGCACTGGCCTCCTAAGACAGGGATTGTGGGTTCAAGTCCCATCTGAGGTGTATAGCAGAGTGGCGCAGCGGAAGCGTGCTGGGCCCATAACCCAGAGGTCGATGGATCGAAACCATCCTCTGCTAAATCATTGTTTGCACTGGCAATGTCACACATGGATCTTTACTTTAAGTTACCAAGACTTCTCTGACATTAGTCACAAACCTCAACATGCTTGTCACCTCCAATTACAAATCTTTTACACTTTATATCACTCCATTTCTATAGCCTAACATCTGTTCATGAAAACAGGATACATTTAAAACTCATCCCAATTACAGTTCACACTATTGTTAAGATAAAGCCACCAGCCAAACACACATTGGATAATTCTGCCCAGCTGCATCATCCACCATTACATGAAGACAAATTTTCCTTCTTCTCTTTTATTGGCCTTTTTTTATACAAATTCTCAGTCAATTTAGCCATGATAGAAACTTTTTCCAATACCCAATGTTGTAAAAGTCATTACGGAATCTTTTCCTATTCTAAATGTCAATATTGTCCATTAGAAAGCTTGCTAAAACCTTCATTTCAAAACTGTACTGCATATGTGGTGCTAGCATCCATGGTTATAGGTGAAAATGATTGTCATCAGGGTTTGGAGTACAGTCAAATCTTTATTGCATCTGGTAGCTAGATGCTCCATTCTATGTTTGGAACAGTGTAGCTCAATAATATGATTTCCTACAGCATTTTTTAACCTTTGTCCAAATTGTACATATATGTAAGAGTGACTTTGATCTATGACATGCTGGAAGACTGCAGAATTTTAACCTAAGTCAACAACCCTGAGGCTTTGTGAATTACCAACATAATTGTTTATTGTTCCGTTTTCCACTTGTCCAATGTATACAAAGGTACACACTGGTGATGCTGCTCAATCTGCATAGACAAGCTAAAAGCAAAGATCAGATGCATTGCTGTGCCTTCAAATGTGGCTCAGTCAGTCTGTTTAACAGACACATGTGGCCCCAGTGGCCTAATGGATAAGGCACTGGCCTCCTAAGCCAGGGATTGTGGGTTCAAGTCCCATCTGGGGTGCTCAGCAGAGTGGCGCAGCGGAAGCGTGCTGGGCCCATAACCCAGAGGTCGATGGATCGAAACCATCCTCTGCTATACCATTGTTTTTGTTGAGAATTTCTTTGGGATTTGTTATTTAGGATATTATAATTTAATATCAGTAACTATATTTTGTTGCTGTTCACCAGATGTTGAGAATTTGTTTGGGATTTGTTATTCAGGATATTATAATTTAATATCAGTAACTATATTGATGTTGAGAATTTGTTGCTGACTTGTTATTTAGGATATTATAATTTAATATCAGTAACTATATATTTGTTGCTGTTCGCTACATTGATTTGGTTGACGTTTGTAGTTGGTATCAGGCTGAAAGCGGACTACGTATCCCATGATGCTTTGTAACGGTTGAGCGGTAGCTAACTGCTGAGTCCGCCTCCTCTGCTTTCTGCTTGGTTTGTTGTTGTTGCCATAGCAACAACGTTTTCAGTTTTTCTGAGGATTCTGTTCGACCCTCAGCTATGTATCTGTACGTATGATTCGTTCATCACCTTTATTTCACTAAAGTTTCATCTGAATATTCCGCCTGACTTTTTTTTTCGTCATTCGAAGTCAGTCAAAGAAAATATTCAACATTTTCCATTGGAAATGTCACACATGGATCTTTACTTTACGTTACCAGGACTTCTCTGATGTTTTTTAATGTGTACATTTAAGACAAGGATTAAAAACTGAATTGTTAAAAAAAAAAAAAAAAAAAAGGAAGTTCCTTAATTTGTAATATATGGAACATTGTCACTCAATAATATGATTTCCTACAGCATTTTTTAACCTTTGTCCAAATTGTACACATTAACTTACCGGTATATGCAAGACTGACTCTGATCCATGACATGCTGGAAGACTGTAGAATTTTGACCTAAGTCAACAACTCTGAGGCTTTGTGAATTACCAACAAAATTGTTTATTGTTTTGTTTTCCACTTGGCTAATGTAGACCAAGGTACGCACTGGTGATGCTGCTTGATCTGCATAGACAAGCTAAAAGCAAAAGAACAGTTGTATTGTTGTGCCTTTAAACTTGGCTCAGTAATTTTTTTTAAACAGACACATGAGGCCGCCACATGTGTCTGTTTAAAAAAAATTACTGAGCCAAGTTTAAAGGCACAACAATACAACTGTTCTTTTGCTTTTAGCTTGTCTATGCAGATCAAGCAGCATCACCAGTGTGTACCTTGGTCTACATTAGCCAAGTGGAAAACAAAACAATAAACAATTTTGTTGGTAATTCACAAAGCCTCAGAGTTGTTGACTTAGGTCAAAATTCTACAGTCTTCCAGCATGTCATGGATCAGAGTCAGTCTTGCATATACCGGTAAGTTAATGTGTACAATTTGGACAAAGGTTAAAAAATGCTGTAGGAAATCATATTATTGAGTGACAATGTTCCATATATTACAAATTAAGGAACTTTTTTTTTTTTTTTTTTTTTAACAATTCAGTTTTTAATCCTTGTCTTAAATGTACACATTAAAAAACATCAGAGAAGTCCTGGTAACGTAAAGTAAAGATCCATGTGTGACATTTCCAATGGAAAATGTTGAATATTTTCTTTGACTGACTTCGAATGACGAAAAAAAAAGTCAGGCGGAATATTCAGATGAAACTTTAGTGAAATAAAGGTGATGAACGAATCATACGTACAGATACATAGCTGAGGGTCGAACAGAATCCTCAGAAAAACTGAAAACGTTGTTGCTATGGCAACAACAACAAACCAAGCAGAAAGCAGAGGAGGCGGACTCAGCAGTTAGCTACCGCTCAACCGTTACAAAGCATCATGGGATACGTAGTCCGCTTTCAGCCTGATACCAACTACAAACGTCAACCAAATCAATGTAGCGAACAGCAACAAATATATAGTTACTGATATTAAATTATAATATCCTAAATAACAAGTCAGCAACAAATTCTCAACATCAATATAGTTACTGATATTAAATTATAATATCCTGAATAACAAATCCCAAACAAATTCTCAACATCTGGTGAACAGCAACAAAATATAGTTACTGATATTAAATTATAATATCCTAAATAACAAATCCCAAAGAAATTCTCAACAAAAACAATGGTATAGCAGAGGATGGTTTCGATCCATCGACCTCTGGGTTATGGGCCCAGCACGCTTCCGCTGCGCCACTCTGCTGAGCACCCCAGATGGGACTTGAACCCACAATCCCTGGCTTAGGAGGCCAGTGCCTTATCCATTAGGCCACTGGGGCCACATGTGTCTGTTAAACAGACTGACTGAGCCACATTTGAAGGCACAGCAATGCATCTGATCTTTGCTTTTAGCTTGTCTATGCAGATTGAGCAGCATCACCAGTGTGTACCTTTGTATACATTGGACAAGTGGAAAACGGAACAATAAACAATTATGTTGGTAATTCACAAAGCCTCAGGGTTGTTGACTTAGGTTAAAATTCTGCAGTCTTCCAGCATGTCATAGATCAAAGTCACTCTTACATATATGTACAATTTGGACAAAGGTTAAAAAATGCTGTAGGAAATCATATTATTGAGCTACACTGTTCCAAACATAGAATGGAGCATCTAGCTACCAGATGCAATAAAGATTTGACTGTACTCCAAACCCTGATGACAATCATTTTCACCTATAACCATGGATGCTAGCACCACATATGCAGTACAGTTTTGAAATGAAGGTTTTAGCAAGCTTTCTAATGGACAATATTGACATTTAGAATAGGAAAAGATTCCGTAATGACTTTTACAACATTGGGTATTGGAAAAAGTTTCTATCATGGCTAAATTGACTGAGAATTTGTATAAAAAAGGCCATCAAAAGAGAAGAAGGAAAATTTGTCTTCATGTAATGGTGGATGATGCAGCTGGGCAGAATTATCCAATGTGTGTTTGGCTGGTGGCTTTATCTTAACAATAGTGTGAACTGTAATTGGGATGAGTTTTAAATGTATCCTGTTTTCATGAACAGATGTTAGGCTATAGAAATGGAGTGATATAAAGTGTAAAAGATTTGTAATTGGAGGTGACAAGCATGTTGAGGTTTGTGACTAATGTCAGAGAAGTCTTGGTAACTTAAAGTAAAGATCCATGTGTGACATTGCCAGTGCAAACAATGATTTAGCAGAGGATGGTTTCGATCCATCGACCTCTGGGTTATGGGCCCAGCACGCTTCCGCTGCGCCACTCTGCTATACACCTCAGATGGGACTTGAACCCACAATCCCTGTCTTAGGAGGCCAGTGCCTTATCCATTAGGCCACATGTGTCTGTTTAAAAAAAATTACTGAGCCAAGTTTAAAGGCACAACAATACAACTGTTCTTTTGCTTTTAGCTTGTCTATGCAGATCAAGCAGCATCACCAGTGTGTACCTTGGTCTACATTAGCCAAGTGGAAAACAAAACAATAAACAATTTTGTTGGTAATTCACAAAGCCTCAGAGTTGTTGACTTAGGTCAAAATTCTACAGTCTTCCAGCATGTCATGGATCAGAGTCAGTCTTGCATATACCGGTAAGTTAATATGTACAATTTGGACAAAGGTTAAAAAATGCTGTAGGAAATCATATTATTGAGTGACAATGTTCCATATATTACAAATTAAGGAACTTCTTTTTTTTTTTTTTTAACAATTCAGTTTTTAATCCTTGTCTTAAATGTACACATTAAAAAACATCAGAGAAGTCCTGGTAACGTAAAGTAAAGATCCATGTGTGACATTTCCAATGGAAAATGTTGAATATTTTCTTTGACTGACTTCGAATGACGAAAAAAAAAGTCAGGCGGAATATTCAGATGAAACTTTAGTGAAATAAAGGTGATGAACGAATCATACGTACAGATACATAGCTGAGGGTCGAACAGAATCCTCAGAAAAACTGAAAACGTTGTTGCTATGGCAACAACAACAAACCAAGCAGAAAGCAGAGGAGGCGGACTCAGCAGTTAGCTACCGCTCAACCGTTACAAAGCATCATGGGATACGTAGTCCGCTTTCAGCCTGATACCAACTACAAACGTCAACCAAATCAATGTAGCGAACAGCAACAAATATATAGTTACTGATATTAAATTATAATATCCTAAATAACAAGTCAGCAACAAATTCTCAACATCAATATAGTTACTGATATTAAATTATAATATCTTGAATAACAAATCCCAAACAAATTCTCAACATCTGGTGAACAGCAACAAAATATAGTTACTGATATTAAATTATAATATCCTAAATAACAAGTCAGCAACAAATTCTCAACATCAATATAGTTACTGATATTAAATTATAATATCCTGAATAACAAATCCCAAACAAATTCTCAACATCTGGTGAACAGCAACAAAATATAGTTACTGATATTAAATTATAATATCCTAAATAACAAATCCCAAAGAAATTCTCAACAAAAACAATGGTATAGCAGAGGATGGTTTCGATCCATCGACCTCTGGGTTATGGGCCCAGCACGCTTCCGCTGCGCCACTCTGCTGAGCACCCCAGATGGGACTTGAACCCACAATCCCTGGCTTAGGAGGCCAGTGCCTTATCCATTAGGCCACTGGGGCCACATGTGTCTGTTAAACAGACTGACTGAGCCACATTTGAAGGCACAGCAATGCATCTGATCTTTGCTTTTAGCTTGTCTATGCAGATTGAGCAGCATCACCAGTGTGTACCTTTGTATACATTGGACAAGTGGAAAACGGAACAATAAACAATTATGTTGGTAATTCACAAAGCCTCAGGGTTGTTGACTTAGGTTAAAATTCTGCAGTCTTCCAGCATGTCATAGATCAAAGTCACTCTTACATATATGTACAATTTGGACAAAGGTTAAAAAATGCTGTAGGAAATCATATTATTGAGCTACACTGTTCCAAACATAGAATGGAGCATCTAGCTACCAGATGCAATAAAGATTTGACTGTACTCCAAACCCTGATGACAATCATTTTCACCTATAACCATGGATGCTAGCACCACATATGCAGTACAGTTTTGAAATGAAGGTTTTAGCAAGCTTTCTAATGGACAATATTGACATTTAGAATAGGAAAAGATTCCGTAATGACTTTTACAACATTGGGTATTGGAAAAAGTTTCTATCATGGCTAAATTGACTGAGAATTTGTATAAAAAAGGCCATAAAAGAGAAGAAGGAAAATTTGTCTTCATGTAATGGTGGATGATGCAGCTGGGCAGAATTATCCAATGTGTGTTTGGCTGGTGGCTTTATCTTAACAATAGTGTGAACTGTAATTGGGATGAGTTTTAAATGTATCCTGTTTTCATGAACAGATGTTAGGCTATAGAAATGGAGTGATATAAAGTGTAAAAGATTTGTAATTGGAGGTGACAAGCATGTTGAGGTTTGTGACTAATGTCAGAGAAGTCTTGGTAACTTAAAGTAAAGATCCATGTGTGACATTGCCAGTGCAAACAATGATTTAGCAGAGGATGGTTTCGATCCATCGACCTCTGGGTTATGGGCCCAGCACGCTTCCGCTGCGCCACTCTGCTATACACCTCAGATGGGACTTGAACCCACAATCCCTGTCTTAGGAGGCCAGTGCCTTATCCATTAGGCCACATGTGTCTGTTTAAAAAAATTACTGAGCCAAGTTTAAAGGCACAACAATACAACTGTTCTTTTGCTTTTAGCTTGTCTATGCAGATCAAGCAGCATCACCAGTGTGTACCTTGGTCTACATTAGCCAAGTGGAAAACAAAACAATAAACAATTTTGTTGGTAATTCACAAAGCCTCAGAGTTGTTGACTTAGGTCAAAATTCTACAGTCTTCCAGCATGTCATGGATCAGAGTCAGTCTTGCATATACCGGTAAGTTAATGTGTACAATTTGGACAAAGGTTAAAAAATGCTGTAGGAAATCATATTATTGAGTGACAATGTTCCATATATTACAAATTAAGGAACTTCCTTTTTTTTTTTTTTTTTTTTAACAATTCAGTTTTTAATCCTTGTCTTAAATGTACACATTAAAAAACATCAGAGAAGTCCTGGTAACGTAAAGTAAAGATCCATGTGTGACATTTCCAATGGAAAATGTTGAATATTTTCTTTGACTGACTTCGAATGACGAAAAAAAAAGTCAGGCGGAATATTCAGATGAAACTTTAGTGAAATAAAGGTGATGAACGAATCATACGTACAGATACATAGCTGAGGGTCGAACAGAATCCTCAGAAAAACTGAAAACGTTGTTGCTATGGCAACAACAACAAACCAAGCAGAAAGCAGAGGAGGCGGACTCAGCAGTTAGCTACCGCTCAACCGTTACAAAGCATCATGGGATACGTAGTCCGCTTTCAGCCTGATACCAACTACAAACGTCAACCAAATCAATGTAGCGAACAGCAACAAATATATAGTTACTGATATTAAATTATAATATCCTAAATAACAAGTCAGCAACAAATTCTCAACATCAATATAGTTACTGATATTAAATTATAATATCCTGAATAACAAATCCCAAACAAATTCTCAACATCTGGTGAACAGCAACAAAATATAGTTACTGATATTAAATTATAATATCCTAAATAACAAATCCCAAAGAAATTCTCAACAAAAACAATGGTATAGCAGAGGATGGTTTCGATCCATCGACCTCTGGGTTATGGGCCCAGCACGCTTCCGCTGCGCCACTCTGCTGAGCACCCCAGATGGGACTTGAACCCACAATCCCTGGCTTAGGAGGCCAGTGCCTTATCCATTAGGCCACTGGGGCCACATGTGTCTGTTAAACAGACTGACTGAGCCACATTTAAAGGCACAGCAATGCATCTGATCTTTGCTTTTAGCTTGTCTATGCAGATTGAGCAGCATCACCAGTGTGTACCTTTGTATACATTGGACAAGTGGAAAACGGAACAATAAACAATTATGTTGGTAATTCACAAAGCCTCAGGGTTGTTGACTTAGGTTAAAATTCTGCAGTCTTCCAGCATGTCATAGATCAAAGTCACTCTTACATATATGTACAATTTGGACAAAGGTTAAAAAATGCTGTAGGAAATCATATTATTGAGCTACACTGTTCCAAACATAGAATGGAGCATCTAGCTACCAGATGCAATAAAGATTTGACTGTACTCCAAACCCTGATGACAATCATTTTCACCTATAACCATGGATGCTAGCACCACATATGCAGTACAGTTTTGAAATGAAGGTTTTAGCAAGCTTTCTAATGGACAATATTGACATTTAGAATAGGAAAAGATTCCGTAATGACTTTTACAACATTGGGTATTGGAAAAAGTTTCTATCATGGCTAAATTGACTGAGAATTTGTATAAAAAAAGGCCAATAAAAGAGAAGAAGGAAAATTTGTCTTCATGTAATGGTGGATGATGCAGCTGGGCAGAATTATCCAATGTGTGTTTGGCTGGTGGCTTTATCTTAACAATAGTGTGAACTGTAATTGGGATGAGTTTTAAATGTATCCTGTTTTCATGAACAGATGTTAGGCTATAGAAATGGAGTGATATAAAGTGTAAAAGATTTGTAATTGGAGGTGACAAGCATGTTGAGGTTTGTGACTAATGTCAGAGATGTCTTGGTAACTTAAAGTAAAGATCCATGTGTGACATTGCCAGTGCAAACAATGATTTAGCAGAGGATGGTTTCGATCCATCGACCTCTGGGTTATGGGCCCAGCACGCTTCCGCTGCGCCACTCTGCTATACACCTCAGATGGGACTTGAACCCACAATCCCTGTCTTAGGAGGCCAGTGCCTTATCCATTAGGCCACATGTGTCTGTTTAAAAAAATTACTGAGCCAAGTTTAAAGGCACAACAATACAACTGTTCTTTTGCTTTTAGCTTGTCTATGCAGATCAAGCAGCATCACCAGTGTGTACCTTGGTCTACATTAGCCAAGTGGAAAACAAAACAATAAACAATTTTGTTGGTAATTCACAAAGCCTCAGAGTTGTTGACTTAGGTCAAAATTCTACAGTCTTCCAGCATGTCATGGATCAGAGTCAGTCTTGCATATACCGGTAAGTTAATGTGTACAATTTGGACAAAGGTTAAAAAATGCTGTAGGAAATCATATTATTGAGTGACAATGTTCCATATATTACAAATTAAGGAACTTCCTTTTTTTTTTTTTTTTAACAATTCAGTTTTTAATCCTTGTCTTAAATGTACACATTAAAAAACATCAGAGAAGTCCTGGTAACGTAAAGTAAAGATCCATGTGTGACATTTCCAATGGAAAATGTTGAATATTTTCTTTGACTGACTTCGAATGACGAAAAAAAAAGTCAGGCGGAATATTCAGATGAAACTTTAGTGAAATAAAGGTGATGAACGAATCATACGTACAGATACATAGCTGAGGGTCGAACAGAATCCTCAGAAAAACTGAAAACGTTGTTGCTATGGCAACAACAACAAACCAAGCAGAAAGCAGAGGAGGCGGACTCAGCAGTTAGCTACCGCTCAACCGTTACAAAGCATCATGGGATACGTAGTCCGCTTTCAGCCTGATACCAACTACAAACGTCAACCAAATCAATGTAGCGAACAGCAACAAATATATAGTTACTGATATTAAATTATAATATCCTAAATAACAAGTCAGCAACAAATTCTCAACATCAATATAGTTACTGATATTAAATTATAATATCCTGAA
>JBBPBX010051577.1:0-11673 GCA_038048925.1 Garcialebias charrua
GGCGGAGCGCGCTGAGAAACTATTTTCCTTCTCCGGTTTGGGCGACGGAACAGCTCTCGAGCTCGTGGAGAGCATGTTGTCCTTGCGGGGATCAGACGACTGCGAGTTCCTCTTCCGCCACCTCGTCCTCCGCCAGCTTCCAGCTCCTGTGCGAACCGCACTGGCCAACTCCCCGTTTCTGCAGGAGAAGGATTACCGCTCGCTAGCCGAAGAAGCCGACCGCATCATTCTAACCGCGAGGACCTTCGCGGTACAGGCAGTGGTCCCTGGAGCTCCAGCAGCGCCCGAGTTTCGAGCGACGCACACAGCGCCGGACGAGCCAGCGGTGGTGGCAGGAGTCGCTAGCCGCAGGCGGGCAGGTCCCGCGCTGTGTTTCTACCACGCGCGTTTTGGCGCCAAAGCACGACGGTGTGTTCCGCCGTGCAGCTTCAAGCCGCAGGGAAACGAGACCGCCAGCAGCCGCTAGCAGTCGCGGCCGTTGGCGAGAAGGAAAGGCTGCTTTTCATCGAGGACTCGAAGTCAGGGAGGCGGTTCCTCGTGGACTCGGGGTCGCAGAGGAGCCTCGTCCCCCCGACTGGCTCCGACAGGTTGGCTGAAGGCTGCGGGCCACAGCTGACCGCGGCGAATGGCTCTCCCGTCAAGACGTTTGGCGAAAGGTTGGTGACTGTGCGTTTCCATGAACGAGACTTCCGGTGGAACTTTGTGGTAGCTGCTAGCTCGGTCCCTATTTTAGGGGCTGATTTTCTTTGTGCTCACGGGCTCCTTGTTGACATTGCTAACAGACGTTTGATCGACGCTGTGTCTTTTTCGTCACTGCCTTGTAAGACGCGAGGAGCTGGGCCTTTAATGCATGCTAACTTTTTAGCTTCGGGTGATGTGTTTCAGCGTTTATTGTCTGAGTTTCCCTCGCTGACTGTTCCTGATTTTGCAACCACAAACACAAAACATGGGGTCGAACATTATATTCCCACAACGGGGCCCCCGGTGTTCGCACGTGCACGCCGCCTCGATGCTACTAAGTTAGCAATCGCACAGGAAGAGTTTGCTAACATGGAGCGTTTAGGCATCGTGCAGCGCTCGAACAGCCCGTGGGCCTCCCCCCTCCACATGGTGCCCAAGGCAGATGGCAAATGGCGGCCATGTGGAGATTTCCGCCGCCTCAATAACATCACAGAGAACGATCGTTATCCCATCCCCCACATCCAGGATTTTTCAGTGCACCTGGCTGGGACCTCCATTTTTTCTAAAGTAGATTTAGTACGGGGGTACCACCAGGTTCCTGTGCATGTGGAGGATGTCCCTAAGACCGCTGTTATCACGCCTTTCGGCCTGTTTGAGTTTTTGCGCATGCCTTTTGGTCTTAAAGGTGCAGCACAAACATTTCAGCGGTTGATGGATTCAGTCCTAAGGGGTCTGTCCTTCGTATTTGTGTACTTGGACGACATCCTGGTGGCTAGCAGCTCGGCTGAGCAGCACCTGTCCCACCTCCGTGAGGTTTTTCAGCGCCTGGCAGCACATGGCCTGATTGTAAACACAGCGAAATGCCAGTTTGGGCTGCCAGTCATTGACTTTTTGGGCCACCGCATTTCCGCAAGTGGCGCCGTCCCGTTACCAAACAAAGTGCAGGCGGTGTCAGATTTCCCACAGCCCCAGTCTGTTAAAGCGCTACAAGAGTTTTTGGGAATGGTTAACTTCTATAACCGTTTCCTCCCCAGGGCAGCACAACTGCTGCGTCCGCTCTATGGAGCGCTGAAAAAGAAAAAGCCCAACGACAGCGTGGACTGGACACCAGAACGCCTACAGGCATTTGGTGATGCTAAAGCTGCACTGGCCACTGCTGCCCTTTTGGCCCATCCATCCCCAGCGGCGCAAATAGCTTTAACAACCGACGCATCTGATGTTGCGGTGGGGGCTGTGTTAGAACAGCAGGTTTCCGGGGTTTGGCAGCCGCTTGCATTTTTCAGCCGTACGCTGCGGGACAATGAGCTGAAATACAGTGTTTTTGACAGAGAGTTGCTGGCGCTTTACCTGGCTACACGCCATTTCAGGTTTTTCCTGGAAGGCCGCCAGTTCACTGCATACGTTGACCACAAACCCCTGGTGTTTGCTATGTCAAAAATTTCTGACCCCTGGTCTGCTCGCCAGCAACGCCACCTCGCAGCGGTGTCTGAATTTACTACAGACATTCAGCACGTGGCTGGAAAATCCAATGTGGTGGCTGACTGTCTCTCCCGGGTGCTGATCGCTCCCGTGTACGTTGGCATCGATTTTTCTGCTATGGCTGCGGACCAACGTAGCGACGCAGAAATACTCGAGCTCCAGTCCGGCCCCACAGGCCTCGAGTTGGAGGAAAGGCGGGTGAATGACGGAGGTCCTCTCCTGCTCTGTGACGTATCTACGGGCAGGCCCCGCCCCCTGGTTCCAGTTTCATGGCGACGCCGCGTTTTTGACTCCTTACATTCCCTTTCTCACCCAGGTGTTAGAGCCTCTGTGAAACTGGTCAGCTCAAAGTTTGTTTGGCCCGGTCTGCATAAAGCAGTTAAGGAGTGGGCAGCAGCGTGTGTTCCATGCCAGCGTGCTAAGTAGAGGCTGACATTTTCTCGGGAATCCCACGGGTCACGTGATTCCCACGGGATTCCTGTGGGATGGGAATCGAGTTAACTGTTATTCACGTGATTGGGACGGTACAGGATCGAAAGTTAACGGGAGCAGACGGGAGCGGGAGTCGTGACAAAAAAAAAAAAACATGTCGCCATTTTGTAGTTCTCTTTCCCCCAGCTTGCACTGTAACGCAAGTTAAAAGAACTACATGACCCAGAAGGCAACGGTACTTCCGGCCACTGCTTTCGCCGGAATTCAAAGAGTAGCAGCAATGGAGGGAGTAAAGACGAGCGGAGAATCCGATGTGGTTAAAGTTGATTTGCAACGCAAAGTAAGAACTAACAATATTTCTATTAAGCTCACAGAATTGGCAGGAAAGTCGCAAATATTAACGAACTTTGCGAGAGTTGAGTGTGACGGTGTTAACACGCTGTATGCCGCTTGTAAGACGTGCTTAGTTTTAGTCAAGTACACCAGTGAGTCTATGTTGGGGTTTATTCAATTAACTGACCTCCAAATGAGCTAAAAACAGAGACTAAGGTGGTCCTCTGCAGGAAAATCTATAGAGATCACAGGCCATGTACTACGTTTTGTGCTCTTTAGTGATTTAATTTATTTTTTGTTTACATTAAGGCAAAATATGCCTCCCTCTACTGCCACAGATGAACTGTTTCTGTTGCTATATCTATTTAAATCAAACTGCAAAACACAAAGTAGCCTAATCTTAAAAACATTGTGGTGAAGATTAGATCAAATTAATTGTATTTCTTACGAGTAAATTAGGAAGAAAAGATGGGAGCGGTACAGGAGCGGGAGTCATTTTGAATGGGAGCGGGATGGGAGTGGGAGTCATTGCACCAGGAGTGGGACGGGACAGGAATTAATTTTTTACTCAAGCCTGGGAGTGGGACGGGACAGGATTATTTTCTGTGGGAGTGGGACGGGACAGGAGTAGAAATTCACTCCCGTGTCACCCTCTAGTGCTAAGGTTAACAGGCACACCAAAGCACCGTTGGAACCTTTCCCCATTCCAAGTCGGCGGTTTGATCATGTGCACGTAGACCTAGTAGGCCCTCTGCCTCCATCACAGGGTTTTACTCATCTGCTGACTATGATAGACCGGACCACCAGGTGGCCAGAGGTGGTTCCTCTGACGTCCACAACATCTGCAGTGGTGGCCCGGGCCTTTTTGTCTACCTGGGTTGCACGTTTCGGCCCCCCTTCAGACATTACATCGGACAGGGGCCCGCAGTTTGTTTCGGAGCTTTGGTCTACCATGGCCAAGGGTCTGGGGACTAACGTTCACAGGACCACCGCTTACAACCCCCAAGCTAATGGTTTGTGTGAACGGTTTCACAGGTCATTGAAAGCTGCACTTCGTGCTGCATTGACCGGTGACAACTGGATTGACCGCCTTCCCTGGGTTTTGTTGGGGTTGCGTACCGCAACCAAAGAAGACCTGAGCTCTTCCCCGGCTGAAATGGTTTACGGGCAGCCTGTGCGCGTCCCAGGTGAGTTTTTACCTGAGGTACCCTCACCACAGTTCGCTCCACCGTTGCTCCATCTTTCACCTCAGGAGGCCCCTTTTCGTGTCCCCGGTCCGGTACACCATTGTTTACCGCAGTCATTTGTCCCTAAGAGTCTGGAGTCCTCTAAATTTGTTTTTGTCAAACACAATGCACACAGGACACCACTACAGCCTTTGTATGATGGACCGTTTCGAGTTCTTCAACCAGGTCCGAAACATTTCATTTTGGATTTAGGGGGTCGTACTGAGACTGTCTGTATTGATAGGCTTAAACCAGCTCATGTTATGTCAGATGATCAGGTTGTTACGGCCCAAGCTCCTCGCAGAGGCAGACCTCCATCCACATTATTAACGGACGGCGGTCCTTCTTCCGGAAACTCTCAACGTCCATTGGAGCCCGAATCTTCTGCAGACCCTCCTCGTAGCCCTCCACTTCATCAGACTGGTTCTGCAGGGCCCAGGTTCAGCCGTTCTGGTCGTTTGATCAAACCTAAAATGCGGGACTAGTGATGGACCTTACTGGGTGTTCTGGGGGGGCGTGTGTGGTGGACCACTAGGGGGCTCTACTCACACCCAGTGGACCGAATGTATTACAGGATGCTTTTATTGTGAAAGGTCCAGAGGACCGGATGTATGTGGGTATATAAAGCAGTGTTGGGCGGGTTCCCGCCAGTTTAGTAAGAGTTGATTAAAAGGTGAAGTTCTACAGCCTGTCTCCTGTGTCGTCTCTTCACCCCCTCTTACAATATATTCTTCATCTGCTACCTTTCATCTTATATTTTTTTCATATATATATATATATATATATATATATATTTCTATTATACATATGTTAAAGGAGCTGTATGTAACTTTTCTAACAATATATTTTTAACATACTGTATTTCTTTACTCTGTCACTACCTCCTGACATACTGATTTTAGACAAGTAATCTCTGAAAAAAACTATTGTCCCCTTGCTTCTCTAAAAGCATTTCTAAAAAGCCACAGTGACATGCCGTTAACCAGCCAATAAAAACAGAGTTTGTAACCAGCCAATAAAAACAGAGCTTGAATTTGAATCAGCCAATAAAAACAGAGCTTGAATTTGGATTTCAGCAGAGCAAGGGGTAACAGAGCCATATATGGCTCTGAGGGGGAGGGACCAGAAACGTGTCTCTGTTCAAAATTTTCCTAAGTTCCAGCGTGTTCCATACTGAACCTATAATTGTTGTATTTCATATTATAAAATGAATAAATGAATAAAACAAATAAAACAAAACCTGTGGCTCAAAGTGTTTTTGTATTAATGCCGATTCATTTTATTCATCTCCGTAAGCCAACCCAACATTTCAATATGTCTACTAGTAAAGCAGTTGTAACATGAAGACTCAATCTGGCTCTGGAGGTGAGATCATAACAGGAATAGTAAAGTACAATTGTCCGTACCTGGATCATTGAAAGGCACGAGGATATATTCGGATGGCTCATCCTGTGTTCCCTTTTTGCTGTCAATGATTTCACTGCACACTGATCTAGCTTCTGCGATGTCGTCTGACATGCTGCCCGTGGTGTCAATCACAAATGTCAACACAGATGAGCGAGCAATCCCCATCATCCTGTGCGAAAGGGCAACATATTGTTGTTTTCTTACAAAATAGAACTTTAGACTTTCTATTTGTATAAAGGATAGACTATTTTAAAATCATGTTGTACCTTAGAAAGTTCCGGTCACCTGCGGCTGAGCGGATATCTTCCAACAGCTGGATGCTGGCAGCTGTGGCTGTTTTTACAGCAGCTTCATGGAGAGCTACGTTGTCTGAGCGACGCTCATCTTTGCTGATGCCTCCTCGAGGAACTTTGGTGCTGGTAAGATCTCCTTCACCGCCATGGCTGCACTTACCTGTCACAGAACAAGAGGGAGAGCAAAAAACTCATTAAGCTGCTACAATCTGCTCAAATGTGGTTTTTGGGAGTGGTGGCGCAGAGGTTAAGAAGGTGAGCTTGTGATTGGAAGATCGCTGGTTCAAGCCCCGGTACCGACAACATCAAAAATGTGGGTGGGATAAGTGAAGCAGTCACACCTGTCTCCACCCTCATCTGCCTCACTCTGGGCCCTTGAGCAAGGCCCTTATACCCACACCATCTGCTCCCCCAGGAACCCTAGACAGCAGCTCTCTGCTCCACACAGAGGGCTGTGGTAGCTCGGTGGTCTGTGGTTGTGTCAGGAAGGGCATCCGGCGTTAAAACAATTGCCAAGTCTTTGTGCGACTAATTCGCTGTGGTGACCCCTGACGAAGGGAGAAGCCGAAAGAAGGGGAAAAAAATCTGCTCAAATGTGGTTTTATAGATCTAATGACTCACAGGGAAAGTTTAATCATGTTTGTTGTGTTGATACAATACATTTACAATTGTATAAGCATTTCATGCATGTCTGGAAAAACCTCATTTAGTCAATTAATACATTGATTACCAATTGTTATAAAACTAATGAAGGAGTTGCCTCTAGTAGGGTCTCCCATGGCAGACTGGTCCTACGAACAGGGTAGACAACAAGGATCTCAATGTCCTTAGCCCAAATTTGAGTTACTGGGGCCCCACCCAGGGCCAGGCCTGAGTGGGGGTCTCACTGTGTGCACCTGGTGACCAAGCTCTTATCCATGGAGCATGGCTCAGTCAAAACAAAGAACTTACATGGATTTACCTTTCTGTGGGCCCACCACTTACAGGCGAAACCATACGAGCTTGTTTAGTTTTTGCTGCCTGTACAACACTTTTGTTGGTCTTCTTGCTGTTTCATGTACCGTATTTTCTGGTCTATAAGTTGCACCTTTTTGCCTAATTTGCATGCCCTGCAACTTATAGATAGGTGCGACATGTTTATGGATTTTCCCCCACATTTTTGGACCAATTTTTGGCTCAGATATGACCGTTTTTCATTTTGGCAAAAAATGGTGCAGTACCACTTTCGGCCGTTAGGGGTGCAGTACCACTTTTGTCCGCTAGGGTACACCGACCGTTCCCACCTCATGTGTCCGAAGGCAGCCTCCTCTGGTCGGTCTCACTCTGTCGCTGCCTTCTGCTCTGGAGGTATGAACTACGAAACCACAGGACAGATTTTGTTGAAACTTACAGAAAGTAATTACTAGGTGGACATTTACAAATTGTTACCTGTATGAGATGTTTGAGATAGAATTCGATGTTTTAGCTTCGTAAATGTGTTAGCTTATATCTTTGTATTTACCGTAAACGGGTACTATTTATCTAAGTAACTCATGAACTACAGGACAGATTTTTATCAAACTTACAGAAAGTAATCACTAGATAGACATTTACACACTGTTAACTGTATGAGACATTTGAGCTAAAATTTGATGTTTTATAACCGTAAATGTGTTAGCTTATAGCGCCGTATTTACCGTAAACGGGCACTGTTTATCTAAATAACCCATGAACTACAGGACAGATTTTTATCAAACTTCCAGAAAGTAATTACTGGGTAGACATTTACAAACTGTTAGCTGTATGAGATTTTTGAGCTAAAATTCAATTTATTTACAATTTATTTTTGCAGCGCGCGCAATCGTTTGGAAGACGTCAAAGCGAAACAATTTAAATCCAGCAGATTTGACCATTTTGTGAATTTATTAAGGAACGGTTAAGCTCAGAAAAACTTTTGCTATAATGTCAGCTAACAAATATATATTTTTAAGTGTTTATCTTGCTAAATTTTAAAGAAAATGCTGCGGCCCCACCCGTGCGGGTGCACTAGCGAAACTACTTTTTAAATCCAGCTGATTTCACAATTACGTGCATTTATTAAGGAAAAGTTCAGCTAAGACACATCTTTGCTATAATTTTCAGCAAACAATAATTGTTTTTACCGTGTTAATCTTGTTAAAGTCCTTCCGTATGGCAGCCATTTGCATCAGAGCTAACCACCAGTCCACATTTCGGGTTGTCAGCAGTGACGCGTAACATACGCGACGCGTCAGCAGTGACGCATAATAGATGCAACTTAAATAGAGGTGCAACATGTTCATGGATTTTTTCCAATTCATTGCCAATAATTGGACAATGCGACTTATAGAGAGGTGAGACTTATGGAGCGAAAAATACAGTACTTTATAAATAAAATGGTATGGTATGATAAGTACATGGTGCCATGAGCAATAGCCAACGCAGGGACTTTGGTGCGCTGACCATGGCTCACCAAAGTGAGCTCTTGGGACATAGATGTCACCTTTTTAGTGGGAAAGAAGCCTGTGCTTGTGCATGAGGTTGAGAAGTACTGACTAGGTACAGTCAGGCTCACCTTGTGGGCTTTGAAACAAATGTCCTTGTGAGGGTCTGGGCCCTATTCCACTCTACAATTGCCCATGGGGAGAGGTTTTGCACTGGTGTGAGCTTGCAGTTATTCCCCCTGCTTGGTGCCCTGAGCATTGGAGTTTTCCCTGATAGATGAGAGGGTAGATTCTCTGTGCCTTTGGGTGGGGAGACTGGTTTGGAATGTTGTTTATGCGTACGTGCCAAGCAGCAGTTTGGAATACCCAGCCTTCTTGGAGTCCTATAGCAAAAGTGATAGAAGGACCATCTGGGTGTCAAGGTGAGAGGTAACTTGAATGAGCATTACCTTGAAGGAGTACAGGAGGGAATCCAGAACAGTCCAGAGGACACAGGAAGATGACAAGGGCAGCAGGTAAGCGGACAATAACAACAAAACAACAAAGTTGACACTATCAGATCTCAGCTCCACAACCTCCCTGTTCTTAGTGTGCCATCTACCCGTCTGCATTCTGGGACCCTAAACAGCTTTGATGAAGTTGTTCAGAGTGAGGTGGAGGCCATCATCAAGAAAATGAAGCCTTCATCCTGCGCCCTGGATCCCTTCCCCTCGTCTCTCATAAAATCCAATCACTCTGCAATAAGCCCACTAATCACTCAAATAATAAATCAGTCTCTACAATCTGGTCATGTTCCACTGCCTCTAAAAACTGAAAGTTATGCACCATAACTCATGTTCGCTGAAGGAAGGGAACGAGATGCAACATACTTGCTATGGGAATTGCGCTCCCGCACGATTACCTGAAGGAATATACTCACGCCTTAACGGCTAGGGGCGTCACTGCCGCGCCAGAGGCCCCGCCCTCTGGGTACTTAAGCGGCTTGCGCCCCTCCATCTTTCTCCAAAGTTGCACTTCACCGAGCTTTCAGCATTGAAAAGGGCCAGCTATGTTGCACCTCGTTCCCTTCCTTCAGGGAACATGAGTTATGGTGCATAACTTTCAGTTCCCTTTCAGTTGGTCTCTCGGTGCAACATACTTGCTATGGGAACGTAATCCATTCACGCCCTTGAAATGCTCAGTGAAATGCATGCTAGAGTGAACGTCTGTCCATGACCAGCAGGCATCCCAAGGCTACTTTCTAATGAGTGTTAGAAAGGACAGCCTGAGTGACGTCACCAGCAGTAACATCCAAACTGTAATGCTTTGCAAAAGTATTCAATGAGTTCCAATTCGCAGCAGCACAGATGTCTGCGACTGGTACACCCCTGAATAATGACCAGGAAGTAGCCAAGCCCCTAGTGGAGTGAGCATGCACTCCAGAGGGCACCTGTTGACCTTTGCTACTGTAGGCCCTTTTAATGGCCTCAGTCACCCAATGTGAGAGGCGTTGTTTTGATAGGGCTCTCCCGGTAGCAGGTGCTGCAAAGCAGACGAACAGTTGGTTTGTTTTCCTCCATTCGGCTGTTCTCTGCATGTAGGTGCGTAAAGCCCTCACTGGGCAGAGAGCCTGTAGCCTTTCCTGTTCCTGAGTGAGGACAGGGGCAGGTGGAAAAGAGGAGAGATCAAAGTCTAGACTCCTATGGTTCAGGGTCAAGACCTTGGGAGTGTATGCGGGATTAGGCCTTAATGTGACCTTTGACCTGTCAGGGGCGAATCTGGTACACATTGGGTGTACAGATAATGCATGGAGGTCACCCACGCATTTCGCCGAGCAAATTGCCATGAGTAGAGCAGTTTTATAAGATAGTAAATATATCTTAACCTCGCTCAGTGGCTCGAATGGAGAGTCGCAGAGGGGCCCCAGGACCAGACCAAGATCACAACCAGGGGTCAGGGTCCTGTTGGGTGGTTTAGTCCGAAGGACACCCTTCATAAATCTTATTATGATTGGATGTGCTCCAGGCGTCCTGTGTCCCCAGCCTTCATGACAGGCTGAAATTGCTGATAGGAAAACTTTAATCGTCGAATAAGAACTACCTTTTTCCAGTAGATCCTGAAGGAAGGTTAGGAGCTGAGCCAAGTCGCATGCATAAGAAATAATATTTCTTTCTGCGCACCAGGCTTCAAAAATACACCACTTTTGTACGTATAATGATTGTGTTGATCCAGCACGGGCATTTTGTATGGTCAATACCACATTTTCTGGCAAGTCTGACGCTATCAACCTGTCCTTTTCAGCTAACAAGCTGAGACTTTTGGCAGTTCCTGGCCTAGGTGGTTGTACTGCCCCTTCTGGTGACACAGAGGTTGTTAACCTCTGGAGTTCAACCAGGTTGGGAAGGAGGCCTCCTTGCTGATGTGCTCCCCAGTTACCCTGCTCGGGGTTAACTGAGGGCTGATGTAACCCGTCATCCTTATTAGACAGGTTTGAGGCATAAAGTCTATTTACCTCCTCCAATTCTGGAGTCCAGCTGTGAGACTGTGAGTCACGTAAACGAGCAAACCTTCTAACTCCAATCCGTTTCCTGAGATGGTCTGGTCTACTGGTCCTTGGCTTCAATGGAGCAGTGGTACCAGATAAACCAACTGAGGCTTGTGGTTCACCCTCTGAGAGAGTTATCTTTGAAAGCAGATTTGAATCAGAACATTACGGGAGGTGCCATGCTGTCTGATTGTTGCTTGGGCAATGCGTGTTCCTTGTTAATAACAAAGGAGCAGCCGTGCCGTGAGAGCGTGGGGGTGTTCTTTTTAGTTTGGCAGACTTTAGATTGTTTGGTGATAAAGAGCTCAGTTCTCCTCCAAAAACAGGAGGAGAAATCTGATTCGGCTCTGACCTGTTTTCAACAACAGCAGGCTGAATACAGTCACTGATGTGGAGATGTGAAGAACATGGCTGCCTGAGGACGTCTGAAGCAGCCCCCCGTCGTCAGACTCTGTCAGCTTTTCTCTCTAAGGAGCGGACATGTCACGTGTTTGAGCGGTTTGTGTATTAGCTGGCCCATCGTCTGCAATGAAACGAGGGCTCAGGCACGTGACCCTTCCCACCTGTCCTCCTGAGAGGTGTGTGTGTATGTGTGTGTGTGTGTGGGGGGTTCGTAGACGTCTCTGTGTCTGCTCACAGCAGATGTATCAGAGGCGTTCTGCAGGGGTTTATTGATTATGCTAATACCCCGTGGACCGTGAGGGAGAAGGGAAAAACGGCCTTCTCCCTTTATGACGGCACGCAGGTCAGAGGGACCTGTTTTGCTGAAGATTGTGTGTTGTTGTTGCTTTGTCTTTTGAGAGTCAATAAAACAGAGAGGAACTGTTTCATGATTTTTATTTGTGCTTACGTGCAAT
>JBBPBX010051577.1:12451-24535 GCA_038048925.1 Garcialebias charrua
TTTAACCATAATATTAATATTAATATGCAATACATACAACAACAAATAAAACTTTTTTCAAACATTGTCTAAACTTGCTTTTAACAGTAAAACTACAAGCAGTACTTGAATCCAGTGTTAATTTTGACAGCTATTTTTAATTTAGTTTTAGTCTTAGTCATGTGACTAAAACATCATTTAGTTTTAGTCATTACTTAAGTCATCAGATTTTTTTTTGTTTTAGTCTAATTTTAGTCGACAAATCAATGAAAACATTTAGTCAACGAAAATAATTAGTCAACAAAATTAACACTGGCTCCCAGGCGGAAGCTGAAACAGCTGCCGTAATCAGAGCGCCCAACCTGGGATGAAAAAGAAAAACACACCGCTGAGCTCGATGGAATGTCCGGTGTAAAACTAACTTGGCCGCAGTTTAATGTGACGCAGATGTGTTTATATAGCTCTGCAAACATTGAACGTTGTTGTCTTGCGGTGATGATTGTAAAATATTTCCACACAACGCACATGTTACGATGAAAAGTCGGCTAGCTGCTAGCATGCTACTCACCAGTGTTGTCCGATCTTGCGACAGAAACAAGCGTCCAGCTCCATGTAAACAATCGATAACCAATTGTGACCAGCTCCATGTAAACAATCCATAAATAAACGACCCGCTCTTTCAAAACGATGCCAAAACAAACCTAACAGAGTACTCAGTCAGCCCCTCACGCTTGTAGCTGCCTGCAAACTATGAACTGGATTTCCTGAATGTAAGGCGGGTCTTGTTACTCTGGGTTCATTAGACACGCCTCCGTTCAGGAAATCCATTCCATAGTTTGAAGCCAACGTGCATCATGGGTTGGATCGATACGTAAACAAGGCTGGTATCGATATGTGCCATGAGCATTGGTTCCGCTTCTGCTCGGAGGGCGGGCTACAGGGCGGGCCAGGGTCCATCTTACACGGGCACGGGCCTGTGCGGGCCCGTGTGTAGAACCGCCACAGCCGTGCTGTCTGATTGTTGCTTGGGCAATGCGTGTCCCTTGTTAATAACAAAGGAGCAGCCGCGTCGTGAGAGCGTGGGGGTGTTCTTTTTAGTTTGGCAGACTTTAGATTGTTTGGTGATAAAGAGCTCAGTTCTCCTCTAAAAACAGGAGGAAAAATCTGATTCGCTCTGACCTGTTTTCAATAACAGCAGACTGAGGCCCTGTACACACGTAGCCGTTTATCAGTAAAACCGAACAGTTTAGCATGCGGTTTAGCCTTTCATCCACACGTGAACGCCGGTTGATACTATAAACGAATAATAACAAAACTTCGGCAAAAGTGAAGATTTGAGAACTCTCCGTTTTCGAGTCTGCATGTGGACTTTCAGAGCAGAGGTTTCTGCTCCAGCTGGACCGGCAGAACCGGTTCTGCCGGTCCAGCTGAGCGGCGCTCACGTCACATAATGCTCTAAAAAAGCACTAAAAAGTCAACATACCTGCTCTGACATGATTCCTAGTCGACATTTTCCTGCGTTTTATTAACTTTGTACTCCAACACGGTATTTAATAGTAGTTCAACCTCACGGTCTGTCCACACAAACGAAAGAAAAAATAAATAAATAACAGGAAGTGTGGCTGCATGGGTTGAAGGGTTGTGACAGCACTACACTGCCACCTATGGGTTCAGCATATTCTTTACAACTTTACAACGTTCTGTGGTGAAAAAAACGGGACATGTAGACAAACATTTTAAATATTCGAACATATATGGACAGAGATATTTTTTTTGCGCAAATATTCGTTTTTCAAACACCAGGCTACGTGTGTACAGGGCCTGAATACAGTCATTGTTATGGAGGTGTGAAGTACGTGGCTGCCTGATGCCGGTTACCCACCGGACCCGTGTCGGGCGGCTGAAGCGGCCGGTTTACAATGAAAGTCTATGTGGAGACGCGTCGAGGCGCGGCGAACTGTGAAGCGGCGCGTTTTGAGTTTTTGAAGTGGCGCGCCGGCACGCGGCAGTTCCTTTCCACACACGCGCGCGTCCGAAACAACCTACGCGTTGAGCAGCGTCAAGACGCCAAAGTCTCAAAAGTTGATGTTTTTGCGGCTCGACGTTGCTCAACGCGTTCAGCAACCAATCGGGAGAGCCTCTGCTATGTGATGACGCAACGACAACAGGACTTTTTTTGGACTTTTTAAACTTACCTCATCGAGCCTCCATGAATTGGAACCAGACTCCGGTAAGAATCTTGGCATTTTAAACAGTTGCTGCTGTCCGCTCAGAGAACGATCATCCCAAACATAAAAAAACGTTTTAATCTCAACAAAGACTGTCGGAGCTGCAGTCGGCTCGTAGAAAACCCACTCCAGTAGAAACGGGGGTCACGTGCTACTGATTTTATCTGCCAGCAGCATGAAAACACAACAACTGATGACCCTCTGCCTCCCCCTAGTGCGCGTCATCAGACGCGTCCCAGTGGGTACCCGGCATCAGTGACAAGCGGCCAAAAGGGGACGGCAGGAGCGTTCTTCACAATTAGGTGGTTACCCAGCATGAGGGCGTCTGAAGCAGCCCCTCCATCGTCAGACTCTGTCAGCTTTCCTCTCTGAGGAGCGGACATGTCACATGTTCGTGTGGTTTGTGTATTGGCTGGCCCATCGTCTACAATGAAACGAGGGCTCAGGCACGTGACCCTTCCCACCTGTCCTCCTGAGAGGTGTGTGTGTGTGTGTGTGGGGGGGGGGGTTTGCAGACACCTCTGTGTCTGCTCACAGCAAATGTATCAGAGGCACTCTGCAGGGGTTTATTGATTATGCTAATACCCCGTGGGCCGTGAGGGAGAAGGGAAAAATGGCCTTCTCCCTTTATGACAGCACGTAGGTCAGAGGGACCTGTTTTGCTGAAGATTGTGTGTTGCTGTTGTTTTGTCTTTTGAGAGTCAATAAAACAGAGAGGAACGGTTTCATGATTTTTATTCATGCTTACGTGCAATGACGTACATGATTTTATGTCACTCACAGGAGAGAAAGCATGATTTGTGCATGCTGAAAAAACACCAGCTGTTTGTACTGTTTTACAAGCAAAGTCAGGACATGAATGGATCGAACCCGTTACCACGTGGGCGGGTGACGGTGTAAAATGGAAACGTGAACCTGGTTCATCAGGCACGTTTTTGCTTGTTGTAACGGTTCGCAGAGGAGTCCCTATGTTTGGACTCCTGGTGGGGGACAAACCTGTTTTTGCTCCATGCGGGCTCGGTACGAGGTGGGCCTTGTGGAGGTCTTTGCCTTGGCTCTTCCTCGTATGCTGGCCGCTTCTGCGGTGGGGCACGCGTCGCAGAGTGGTGCCGAGACTGTACAGACCTCCTACCAGCAGACTCCCTTGGAGGGGCGAAGCTTCTCCTGGGGATGTCTACCCGGAGAGCTTCCGCCTGCCTGCGTCTTTGGTCCAGCTTGGTCTGGATTCGCTCCAAAGCTTTACGAAATGAACCCTCCGGCTGAATCAAATGGTGGAGAAAAGGCACCTTTTGTCCCTCCGGGAAATCTGTCAGAGTCATCCAGAGGTGGCGGATCGCGATAACCACCTCCGACATTCCTCTGCCCTGCGCAACAGCAGCTGTCCCCATCATACGGAGCACAAAGTCTGTTGCCCTGCGGGCTTCATCCAGCAATTCGGCAGCTGCCTGCTTGTCCGATGTCGTTTGAAGCTGTTGCAGCTTTTCCGCCAGGTAAGCCTGCATTAACGCAGACGCGTTCATGGTGCGCACCGCGAGTCCCTGAGCTCTGTAGCATTTCTCGAGTAGAGATACAGAGGCTCGACAAGCCTTGCTGGGAAGAGTTGGTTTTGTTCCAGATGATTTAGGAGCCAGGTGAGACGCTAGTGTGTCCTCAATCTGAGGCACGTTAGCTATTCCCACTTCATCCATCCCGTCCACGTCCAGGAACTGTGAAAGGAGAAGAAGCATCGGGGCTCTTGGTTGAGTCCAGGTGCAAGTTAGTTCTGTGAGGAAGTCAGGGAACACGGACATCTTTTGCCTCGTGGCAACCTGCTGCTTCGAGTAGAAATAGCTCCCTGCCAGCCTCGTAACCTGTTGGCGAGGCGGAGGTTCTGGCCATGGGATGGTCAGGGCGTCCGTTGCTCTGTGGCACAAGTCAAACAGAGCAGGGATGGAGAAGTCAGTTTCTGGGAGCACAGGTACCATGGTCTGGGAGGGATCCTCACCCTGATCCTCCAGTTCCACGTCCGCCTCCTCCGCTGAAAGTTTGCCCGAGGCTGAAATCGAGATCTCGTCCTCGTTCATCAGACCACGGGTGTCGAATTCGACTGTTAGGTCCACCATAGGAGCCAGCACGTCAGGGCTGTTGCCCCATTCAACGCGTGTGCTGTCGTGTAGAGCCATGCTCTCCAACTCCGGCGTGGAAGTGAGGGGCTCCGCTGTCGTCGCTGAAGTGCCCATTGCTTTGGCGACGAGGTCAACCCGATGCCGCAGCACCGCAACCGTCATGAGGTTGCAGTGTGGGCAAAAATCGGGCATCTCCAGAGCTGTTTTTGCATGAAACATTCCCAGGCAGATTGGACAGGCCTCGTGGGTGTCCGTTACTGCGAGGGAGAAACTGCAGCTGCTGGGACAGGCGCGCAAGGTTGGGCTCGCCGTCCCGTTGGTTTTCCTTGGAAGTCTCGCCATTCGTTTTCCTTTCTCAGGAGGCATGTCCGAGATGAGGCGAGTTAGTCTTTCCAAAATCTTTTTCCTTTTCTTGTCAAGTGTCTCCTCCGTTGCGTCGCTTTCGCTGGCTAGTTCGCTAAGCGAGGTAGCTTTTTCTTGTGGCATAGTTAGCGCCGTCGAGCGAAGCAACCTGTAGAAAGAGGAGAAAAAGGCTTTGGGGTCAAGAAAAATGTACGCAGGAATAATTCTCTGTGCGCTCTGTAAAGGAAGCGAGCTCACCTCAGGTTGAGCGATGAAGCCACAGAGAAGTCCCGCGAAGAGGTAGTTCAGGTTTAAGCGAGGTGAAGGGCAAAAAAGAGGAAGATGGAGGGGCGCAAGCCGCTTAAGTACCCAGAGGGCGGGGCCTCTGGCGCAGCAGTGACGCCCCTAGCCGTTAAGGCATGAGTATATTCCTTCAGGTAATCACGCGGGGCGCAATTCCCATAGCAAGTATGTTGCACCGAGAGACCAACTGAAAGGGAACCGAGAGCATGACAATTTCATGAGAATTAAACCAAAGATGGATGAGAGAGAATACACACAGAAAACCACTGGGACAGATTCAGCATTTTGGAATACAGTAGAGGAATAAACAATAATCTGATTTGGCAAACGCAGCTTCAGGATTTTAAACCTCAGCTGTTACTGAAGGGTTCACCAAATTAATAATAATAATAACAATAATAATGAATTCAATTTATAACGCACTTTTCATTAATGAAAATCTCAAAGTGCCACAAGGTGCAACAGAATTAAATGTCAATAAAACAAGTAAAAAAACAAGTAAAATCAATAACAATATCAACTAAGATCAAAAGTAGAATCATGAGGAGGTAGAGTATGCTCGGTCGAAAAGAAAGGTCTTCAAGCCGCTCTTAAAGTCAACACAGTTGCTTTTTATTAAAATTAATTCAGAGACTTGTAGGCTCCATCAACAGCATTTAATTAAAGGTTTATGTTTTTTTTTTATTTTTTAAATGAGTAGGTCAACTGTTGTATCAGCTCTCTATTTTACCATCGACAGAGTCAGCAGTGTGCTGTTTGGACTGGAGCTGGGTCGGGACGGTTCTGCTGATGGGGGGCTGAGTTTAGGGGTCTGATGATGAATATGGGGTGAAACTACAGGCTGCTGTTGATGGGTGCCAGCAATAAATGTGCTGAGATGTTAAAACACATTAAAATATAGCAGTTAGGTAGAACATTTAATCCATCACATGGTGGGAAAAATGACAAGACAAATCAGTTTTACATAGGAGCCAATCTAAATAATAAAAATAATTTATTTGCCGGTACACACGTATTCCTCCTGATATACCTCGAATGTGGAACGACCTACGTTCTTGAATAATGCATTAAATTTATTATGTTGTCTATCATACTTTTAGAAGCACATTTGACACAATGCGCAGATAGTATGAACACACTTTCTCTCTGCTGCCAGAACAACAGCCCATTAGACGCTAATTAAATTAAGAATTACAAGTCATAATCCTGACTGATGGTTGTTGGCTCGAGTCCTTTGCTCGCTACAAAACCTTACTTCTGGAGCCGCTCTCTGCTGATAAATGGATCAGTTACTCAACAAAAAACAACCATAAGCAGTTTGAGATGTAAGAAGTGTTGCATTAGTAAAGCATTTCACATGTTTCCATGTATTTATGTCACATCATCTGTTCTTACAGATCTCATCCTTCACCGTGTCACCAAACTACGAAATCATCTTCTTTTCCTCAGAAGTTTATGAAGTTGTCAACATTCTCCATTTTTTTGATTCCAAAGTAGATCTGACGAAAGTCATAGAGGACCTGGAGAACTTTGAAGTAGGCGGTGAGTCTGTAGCTAGTTTTAAATACAAAGCAGGCTCTAGTGTTGTGTTTAATGGTGTTTATTGTGTTTCTTCTTTTTCTTCTTCTTCCTCTCTTGGCTTTTCCCTCTTCAGGGGTTGTTACAGCGAGTCATCGGCCCCTACCTCACTCTGTTCTCTGCATCCTCAACTACCTCCATGTCCTCTCTAACTGCATCCATATATCTCTTCTTTGGCCTTTCTCTTTGTCTTTTTCCTGGCAGCAGCAATTCTAATATCCTTCTACCAATATAACCACAGTCCCTCCTCTGGACATGTCCAAACCATCTCAGTCTGGCCTCTCTAACTTTCAGTTGTTCAACCTGTTCTGTTCAACTGATGATCTCATTCCCAATCTTATCCATCCTTGTCAAACCTTAGGAGGTTCGCAAACAAAGCTAAGCGCTGCATCCCACCATGTGCATGGGTGTCGGGAAACGAGGAAGCCGGCGCTCAGTAGCAGCTGTGGGCGCTGGCGAGCGAGGTGAGCTGCTCTTTGTCACAGACTCCCTGTCAGGACGTCGTTTTCTGGTTGACTCTGGCTCCCAGAAGAGTTTAGTCCACCCTGTTGGACCTGAATTAGCAAGCCGAGGCAGTGGCCCACTGCTAACTGCTGCTAACGGTTCTCCCATTGGAACTTTTGGCACTAGACGGGCAACAGTTTCTTTCCATGGTCGTGAGTTCGAGTGGGACTTTGTTGTTGCCTCAGTGACTGTTCCTATTATCGGTGCAGATTTTTTATGTGCTCATGGACTGTTAGTAGATGTTGCTAACCGCAGACTTATTGACGCTGTAACTTTTGCAACTTTCCCATGTGTATCTGGGGGGGCTGGGCCGCTAACTCATGCTAATGTTTTAGTTTCAGGAGATGTTTTTCAAGGTTTGTTGGCAGAATTCCCCTCTTTAACTACACCTGCTTTTTCCTCTTCAGAAACTAAACACGGGGTCGAGCATTTCATCCCTACCACGGGGCCGCCCGTTTTCGCACGTGCACGCCGCCTCGACGCTGTTAAACTGGCCATCGCTAAAGAGGAGTTTGGTACCATGGAGAGGTTGGGTATTGTTAGACGCTCTAACAGCCCGTGGGCCTCCCCCCTTCACATGGTACCAAAAGCAGACGGGTCGTGGCGCCCATGTGGCGATTTTCGCCGTTTAAATAACGTGACGACGCCTGATCGCTACCCCATTCCGCACATTCAGGACTTTTCTGTTCGGTTGTCGGGTGCTTCCATTTTTTCTAAGGTGGATCTGGTGCGCGGCTACCATCAAGTCCCAGTGCAGTCCAGCGATGTACCTAAAACTGCAGTAATCACCCCCTTTGGGCTTTTTGAGTTCCTCCGCATGCCGTTTGGACTAAAGGGGGCAGCACAGACTTTTCAAAGGCTGATGGACTCCGTGTTACGTGGCCTCGATTTTGTGTTTGTCTATCTGGACGACATTTTGGTGGCCAGCTCGTCAACCGAGGAGCACTTGTTGCACCTGAAAGAAATTTTTCAGCGCTTGGATGCACATGGCTTGATCATTAATCCGGTTAAGTGCCAGTTTGGTTTACCGGTGATCGATTTTTTAGGTCATCGAATTTCCGCGCAGGGTGCAGTTCCATTGCCTGCCAAGGTGCAGGCGGTGGCAGAGTTCCCACGTCCTCTGGTGGTTAAAAAGTTGCAGGAGTTTTTAGGCATGGTGAACTTTTACAACAGGTTCATTCCCAATGCAGCCCATCTCCTGCAGCCTCTCTACGAGGCCCTGCGCTCGAGGAAGGCGACTGACACAGTGGTTTGGACCCCAGACCGGATCACTGCTTTTGATGGTGCTAAGTCCGCGTTAGCTAGTGCGGCACTCCTAGCCCATCCAGATTCAGAGGCCCCGATTGCGTTGACAACTGATGCTTCGGATATAGCTGTGGGGGGCGTTGTAGAGCAACGCGTTGGCGACGCATGGCAGCCGTTGGCATTTTTCAGCCGTAAATTGCGGGACTGCGAGCGCAAGTACAGCGTTTTTGACCGCGAGTTGTTGGCGCTATTCTTAGCTACACGGCATTTTCGTTTTTTGCTGGAGGGTCGTTCATTTACGGCTTATGTGGACCACAAACCACTCACGTTTGCAATGTCTAAAGTTTCGGAGCCCTGGTCAGCACGTCAGCAACGGCACTTGGCGGCCATTTCAGAGTTTACAACGGACGTCCGCCATGTGGCTGGAAAATCCAACTCAGTGGCAGACTGTCTGTCACGGGTGCTCGTTTGTCCTGTACTCCTCGGGGTAGATTTTTCTGCCATGGCCGCTGACCAACCGGGAGACGCTGATATAACTGCCCTTCGTGCCGGCGTTTCAGGGCTTAAGCTAGAGGAGGTCAAATTGGGAGAGGGCGGTCCTTTGATCCTGTGTGACGTTTCCACAGGCCGGACACGCCCAGTGGTTCCATCAGGTTGGCGCCGCCGCATTTTTGACTCTGTTCACTCTCTCTCGCACCCAGGTGTGCGCGCGTCTGTGAAACTAGTCAGCGCACGTTTTGTGTGGCCTGGTTTACGCAGAGAGGTGAGGAGTTGGGCAGCGGCTTGCGTGGCTTGTCAGCGTGCCAAGGTGCACCGGCACACTAAGGCACCACTGGAACCATTTCCCATTCCAGCCAGGCGTTTTGACCACGTGCATGTGGACTTAGTTGGTCCCCTGCCCCCATCACGGGGTTTCACACACCTGCTTACAGTGGTCGACCGCACAACCAGGTGGCCGGAGGTCGTTCCTCTTTCTTCCACAACTACCTCCGACGTGGCTGGTGCGTTCCTCTCCACTTGGGTTGCCCGTTTTGGTGTGCCCTCGGACATCACTTCAGACAGAGGTCCCCAGTTTATTTCAGGGCTCTGGTCCGAGATGGCGCGCTCCTTGGGGGTGCAGGTGCATCGCACTACCGCCTACCACCCTCAGGCTAACGGGTTGGTTGAACGTTTCCATCGGTCTCTTAAGGCGGCGTTACGCGCTGCGCTAACAGACGTTGGCTGGGTGGAGCGTTTGCCATGGGTGCTGCTTGGGTTGCGATCAGCTCCTAAGGAGGACCTCAACGCTTCATCAGCCGAGTTGGTTTTTGGTCAGCCTGTACGAATCCCAGGGGAGTTTTTGTTAGACGCTGCCGCTCCACGGTTCCCCGAAGCGGTGGACCCCTATTCGCAGAGCGGTCTTTTGGTTCCGGGTCCTGTGCACCATTGTTTCCCGCAGGCGTTTGTGCCCACTGCACTCCAGTCTGCCCGTTTCGTTTTTGTGCGACGTGACGCCCACCGTTCGCCCCTCCAGCCTCCGTATGACGGGCCGTTTCGAGTGCTCGAAAGAGGCGCGAAAAGTTTTGTTTTAGACATGGGTGGGCGTAGAGAGCTGGTTACAGTGGACCGCCTGAAGCCAGCCTATGTGTTGGCTGATGATGAGGTGTTGCCGGCTCAGGTTCCTAGACGCGGCCGCCCTCCTGCTCGACCCCATCTTCCGTTTTCTCCCCCCAACTGTGTTCCTTCCCCTGTGGCACAAAATGTTGTTCCTGCACGGATGCCAGCCGTTTCTCCGCCCCCGAGTCGACGCAGTCGGTTTGGCAGGTTGATTAGGGCTCCTGTGAGAGACTGATGTTTTGTATTTGCCCTTCTGGGTGTTCGGGGGGGGGCTGTGTGGTGTGTTGGGAGGCATGTGGCCTCATCTCTCTCTCACCCAGTAGGAGGAGCCAGCGAGGTGCTCCCCAGGTTTTACCAGGTGATGAAGAAGAAGTGTTCGTGTGTTCATTCATTCATTCTGTAACTGGTTTTGACGCTCGAAGGATTAAAGGCAACTGCTTGCAGATCAGTTGTTTTCTCCTTCTTCACACGCTACAATATGAAAGCAACATGGCGAGTAATGAATAGTGTCCTGAAGAATCATAAAGCAAAAACTGGTATTTCAAAATATTTTGTAAAAGACAACAATGAAATTCATGATGAAAATGAAATTGTAAATGGATTTAATCAATATTTTGTGAATGTTGGATCAAGCCATCCATCCATCCATCCATCTTCTTCCGCTTATCCGGGGTCGGGTCGCGGGGGTAGCAGCCTAAGTAGGGAGGCCCAGACTTCCCTCTCCCCAGCCACTTGGAGCAGCTCCTCTGGGGGAATCCCAAGGCGTTCCCAGGCCAGCCGAGAAACATAGTCCCTCCAGCGTGTCCTGGGTCTTCCTCTGGGTCTCCTCCCGGTGGGACATGCCCGGAACACCTCACCAGGGAGGCGTCCAGGAGGCATCCTAACCAGATGCCCGAGCCACCTCAACTGGCTCCTCTCGATGTGGAGAAGCAGCGGCTCTACTCCGAGTCCCTCCCGGATGACTGAGCTTCTCACCCTATCTCTAAGGGAGAGTCCAGACACCCTGCGGAGAAAACTCATTTCAGCCGCTTGTATCCGAGATCTTGTTCTTTCGGTCATAACCCAAAGCTCATGACCATAGATGAGGGTGGGAACGTAGATCGATCGGTAAATTGAGAGCTTTGCCTTTTGACTCAGCTCTCTCTTCACCACGACAGACCGGTACAGCGCCCGCTTCACTGCGGACGCTGCACCTATCCGCCTATCGATCTCACGCTCCAGTTTTCCCTCATTCGTGAACAAGATCCCGAGATACTTAAACTCCTCCACTTGGGGCAGGACCTCCTCCCCGACCCGGAGAGGGCATGCTACCCTTTTCCGGCTCAAGACCATGGCCTGGATCAAGCCTTGCAGCTAAAATACCAAAAGTAGATAAAAATGTGATCCATTCAATTACAGGTTGTGCAAATAGTATTTTTCTAAATGGAACTAACAAAGAGGAAATAATGAATGTAGTAAAAAATCTTACAGACAAGAGATCAAAAGACTGGGTGGACATGGATATGATGTTTGTAAAGGACATAATGAGCCATGTTATTGAGCCGTTTACATATATATGTAATTTATCATTTTCAACAGGAATATTTCCAGATAATATGAAAGTAGCTAAGGTAGTTCCTCTTTTTAAAAATGGTGATAAATGTGTGTTCAACAATTATAGACCTATATCCTTGTTACCACAGTTTTCAAAAATTCTTGAAAAACTATTTGTGAACAGACTAGACCAATTTATAGATAAACAAAATATTCTAAGCAACAGTCAGTATGGGTTTAGATCAAAAAACTCTACATCAATGGCTCTCATGGAATTAATGGAACAAATAACTACTGCTGTCGATCAAAAACAATATTGTATCAGTATTTTTGTTGATTTAAAAAAAGCATTCGATACTATTGATCACACCATTCTCCTTGAAAAACTGAACAAATATGGTATTAGAGGACCAGCATTACAGTGGGTATCTAGCTACTTGAAAGATAGGAAACAATTTGTACAAATAAATGATGTAAGATCTGACCTCTGTAATATCACATGTGGAGTTCCCCAAGGCTCTGTACTTGGACCAAAGCTATTTATTTTATATGTGAATGACTTGGTAAATGTGTCAGGACTCCTTAAATGTGTACTTTTTGCTGATGATACCACATTTTTCTGTTTAGGTGAAGATATAGAACAAATGTTGGAATTGATAAAGACAGAATTT
>JBBPBX010051578.1:7081-17669 GCA_038048925.1 Garcialebias charrua
CAGCTATTTAACAGTTAAAAATGGTGTACCACAAGGCTCAGTTTTAGGACCCACTCTCTTTACAATCTACATAGCTAATGTAGGTCACTGCATCCCTGATGCATCCTTACATTTCTATGCTGATGATACAGTTGTTTACTGCCGAGCTAAAACAGTTGCTAAGGCTTTCCTGTTACTGCAATCTGCTTTTGACATCATCCAGTCAGATTTGTTCCGTCTCAAACTTGTCCTAAATGCTGATAAAACAAAAGGGATGTTTTTTTCAAATAGGAAGGCGGTTCCAGCAGATCCTCCTCTGATTTTATCTTCAAATGGTGTCCCTATTGAGTTTGTTGATTCCTATAAATATCTGGGTATCCTGATCGATTCACATCTCTCTTTTAAACTCCACGTGGAAAACCTAGTGAAGAAACTGAAAGTTAAACTGGGTTTCTTTTTCAGAAACAGATCATGTCTAACACTGAATGTTAGGAAACGCCTTGTATCTGTGACTTTCCTTCCCTCCATTGATTACGGTGACATTCTCTACATGAATGCTCCTACAAGCACCCTGCGGATGTTGGATGTTGTCTATCATGGTGCACTAAGATTCATAACTGGTTGTGATTATCGTACCCACCACTGCACCCTGTATTCACTGGTTAACTGGACATCATTAACCTCACGCAGACTCTTCCACTGGTACATTTTCATCTTTAAATCACTTCTTGGTCTGCTGCCCTCATACATCTCCTCCTACATGTCTTTACGTGAGTGCAGCTACAGTGTGCGCTCTCAGGACATGATTACCTGCAGTGTTCCGTCAGTGAGGACTGAACTTGGAAAAAGGGCCTTCTCCTACTCCGCTCCTGCTTCATGGAATATCTTACAAAAAGATCTGAAGCTCTCGACCTTGACTTCTCTAAATGGTTTTCAGAATCTGTTGGAATCCTGGCAAAAACCAATGCAGATTTGTTCCTGTCTTTGATTTTATACGTCTACCTTATAATGTTTTGCTAGTTTTTTGATACTTTGTTAAAAAAAAAAAAAAAATTTCTTTTGTTTTTTTCTCTCTTTTGTTTTCTATTGTTTATTGTTTGTTTGTTTATTGTTTAAGGAAATTCTACCACTGCTGTTCATTGTTCTTTAGTTTTAGCAGGTCGCTTTCGTAAATGAGCCCATGAGGTTCAAAAGATTTACTTGACTAAATAAAGGTTGAATGAAAAAATAAATGTTGTTTATGTTAGGTTTCTTCTAACATTAGTTTGTTGACTTATACAGTGTATACTAAAAATATATTGAAGTAGAGGGTACTACACCCACCTATGATGGCAGCTTGTAGTTTATTTAAAATAAAATAAAAAAGACTTTCCAGAAATGTTGGTGTACAAAAACATATAATAAAAAAAATGATTAACATTTAATGATAAAAAAACCCACTATAAAACTGTTAAGAATGTAAATAAATAAATAGAATAAATAAATAAATTATAGTGTAAGTGTAGTTTCACATACCGTTATGTTGAACCGTAGGGGACAGCAATATAAATGAAAAAAGTTTTAAGAAGGTAAAAATACCAGGTTACAGCGATCATGAAAACAGCGCCCCCTTCATTTCCGGAATGCAATAGCACCACTTCCGGGACTGACACCGCCGTCATCTGCAAGCTGCAGCGAGGACCCTCTCGGTTTTTCTTTGAGCTCCAACCACCTCTCTACCCCTCCTCAGTCCACTCAATAACCCAGTCTGGTCCTTACAGTCGTTCACCATCTGACCCTTCATACTCTACTTTAGCCTCATCACTCTGTGCACTCTCTCTAAAAAAAAAAAGTGAAAATAAATAAACAAATAAATAAAAATACAACTGGACTTATGTTCTGTGGCTGACGACATTTCATTTCCCATCTGAGAGGCTTTATCAGTTAATAAAATGTGTGGAGTTCCAAGCTTCATATAACAGCAGGAGAGGCCTTATTGTGTACATTCACATGCAGAGACTAAAACTACTTTCCCTCAGTGGAGAGTTGTTTTTGTCTGTGTTTGTCTGGCTCACGAGAGACATGTTTCAGTCGCATGCATGAAGTTTTGAGTTAAAGTAGACCAGGCAGGGAATCGGGCTTTATACACCATAAGGTTTATAAAAGTTGAAATCAGACCTTCTCTGTTTAAAGTTTTTTTAATTAATTTTTTTAATTCTTTGATAGCTTCCCAGGGATGGCATGGTGGCACAGTTGGTAGAGTTGTTGCCTCTCAGTGAGAAGGTTGCCAGATCGAATGCCGGCCCGGGTCCTTTCTGGGTGGAGTTTGCAGTTCTGACCGTGCATGTGTGGTTTTTCTCCAGGTAGCCTACTCTGGTTTCCTCCCAAAGACCAAAATCATGCATGTTAGTCTGATTGGTAACTCTAAATTGTCCCTAGGTGTGAGTGAGAGAGTGCATGTTGTTTGTCTCATTTTTCTCTATGTCTCTGTGATGGACTGGAGACCTGTGAAGGTGTCCCCCACCTCTCACACAGTGACTGCTGGGTATGGGCACCAATCACCCTGGTGACCCAAAAGGGAAGAAGCAGATAAAAGGTATTGGATGGATGGATGGATGGATGGATGAATGACAGAGAGATGATGGATAGATGATGGAGGGATAGATGGATGATGGACAGATGATGGATGGATGATGGATCAAAGATGAATGAATAAAAGATGGATGGATGGATGGATGGATGATGTATGTATGGATGATGGATAGATTGATGGATGGGTGGATGAATGGATGATGGATGGGTGGATGAATGGATGATGGATGGATGGGTGGATGAATGGATGGATCATGGATGATGGATGGATATGGATGTATGATTGGATGATGGATGGATGATGATAGATGTATAGATGGGTGGATGAATGGATGATTGGATATGTAAGGATTGCTCCATCTTGTGGTCATCCCTTGTCTGTGCACCTTGTTTATCTCATCCATGTCTTGATTGATTTCTCCCTGTGTTCCCAGCTGTTTTTAATCACGTCCAGTCTTGCCTGTGTATATAAACCTGTCTGTGAGTTCTGTCCTTTGTCGCGTCATCGTTAGGTCTCCCTTGATGTCTCCTGTCGTGTTCCAGTCTCCTGTATGTGAGTTGCTGCCACGCCAGCTCTTTTGATTTATTATCATTAAATATATATTTTTGTATTTCTGGCTCCTCGTGTACTCTTGTCTGCACCATTGGGTTCATTCCTGCTTCAGAGTTAAAGCCTGACAGGATGTATGATGGCTTCTTTGAACATGTCAAGTTGTAGTGATGGCATAGTTACATTGAAAAATTAACTTAGTTAAGTTACTGATTAGTCCTTGGGAAAAGTAACTTAGTTAAGTTACTGATTACTTGATTTGGAAAGTAACTAAGTTAGATTACTAAGTTACTTTATTACCGTATTTTCCAGCCTATAAGTCAGTTTTTTAAACAAATTTTCATGTCCTGCGACTTATGGGGCGAAGTGACATATTTATGGATTTCTTCCCATATTTTTAGACCAATTTTTGGCTAAGATATGACAGTTTCCATTCATTCTGATGAAAAAAATGGAGCAGTACCACTTTTGGCCACTAGGGTCCACCGACTGTTCCCAGCGCATGTGTCCGAAAAAAGCCTCCTCTGCTCGGACTCACTCTGTCGCAGCCCGGCCTCCTGAACTCTGGAGGTAGGTCTGAACTAGTGTTTGTTAGCAAAATATCTCAAGAACCACACAACAGATTTTGATGAAACTTACAGAAAGTAATCACTGGATGGACATTTACAACCCATTAGCTGTAGGAGATGTTTGAGCTAAAATTAAATTTATTCATAATTAATTTTCGCGACCGTTTGGAAGACGTCAAAGCGAAACAATTTAAATCCAGCTGATTTGACCATTACGTGAATTTATTAAGGAACGGTTAAGCTTAGGAACACTTGTGCTATAATGTCAGCTAAGAAATATATATTTTTTAAGCATTTATTTTGCTAAATTTTAAAGAAATGAAGCGTATCCGTTCACTGCACGTGCACATGGCGAAACTACTTTTTTTAATGCAGCTGATTTGACCATTTTGTGAATTTATTAAGGAACAGTTAAGCTCAGGAACACTTGTGCTATAATGTCAGCTAAGAAATATATTTTTAACAGTGGTATGCCCTCAAGGCCTGCAAGGTCTTCTCTGAAGGCCTTAAATTATTTAAAATTTATAATTTAAATTTTAATTATATTTTGTCCATGAATACGTATTAAATAATTCCAAATGGTCTGTCCACTTCCTTTCATTGCTACCCCTTCATTGCGTTGCTTCCAGAGTGTATTTTCATATTTAAGCATTTAACCAATCACATTTCAGCCACTATTTGTTGCCATGGTCAAAGAAATCTGCCTGGAAGCCTTCTCTGGCAATTCTGCAAGCCCTGTGGCACGGACGACCAAGCTGTTGCTTCAACCAATCAGATTTTTGAGTTGGCCACACCTAATGTCTATGGGCGACACCAAAAGCCTTCTAGCTTACTCTTACATTTTCTGTACGTCATACTGAAACGTCAGTGTATTCACACGCTTTGATTGGACAGTCAGAGTGAACAGCCAGAGCTAGCAAACTGCATCTGTAGCGAGCTGCACAAGCAAAGATATTGTTGTGTTCATTTAATAGCTGGATGGATTTTGTGTACAATTAATCAGGATTTTTGGTAAGTAAAATTTTGCTATATTCCTAGATTTCTGGCTTGGCTCACGAAGGAGGCAGACGCATTCCCTTCCCTCTCCCGTCCTTCCCCCCCCCTGCTGCTGGCAGCTCCACAGCAAAGCACCTCGAACGCAAATTAAGATGGATTGGAGGTTTGGGCATTCGATTCTACAAAGAAGATTTCCACAGAAGAAGGCACAAGGAGAGCCTTTTCAACCTCACAGAGTGACGGAGGATACGCCATGGATTCCGCCATGGATTCCGTGGATTTCTGGGTGTGCTCTGTGGAGGTGAAGAATCTTGGATTATATTGGATTATGATGGCAGCGCTTTGCTTTTTGGCATTTGTGGAGCACTGGTCTATCGCAAAAGAGGGAGACTTCAGCAGGACTTAATGCCTGGAGCACCCGACGTCTGGTCTGCGCTGTGACCTCGAGAAATCAGCTGTGTGCGAGCTTATTCGGGGGGTGAACAGATCAACCTTGGTTTTAGGACTCTGTTCGCTGTGGTCAACATCAGAATTCAGCTGTTTGAGAGCTTATCCAGAGGGTGAGCTGGTCACCCTTGTAAATAATTATGAGGAGGTCAATATTAATACTGACCTCTTTACCTTAATTAATTTACTTATTCAGATTGAATAGTAAATTCACGGATTCTTTTCTTTTTCAGTTTACCCAATATTTCTGTGATCTTTATGATGGATACATAAACAGAGCTATAAAGTGACAATGGACACGTTAACTTAGCTTGATATGTCAAAGAGACACTATCATTTATTTAAAATGAATCAACTAAATTAACACCATTACACTTGATTGACAGGATTTCACTTTCTTTCAATTAATACGTCAGCACACTTAAATTTAACACAACAGACTTCAATACTAGATGTTAACATATTTAGTCTGTGGGCTCTTCAGCTTAAAATAGTTTCCAGCTTAGATTGAGAGGAAAAGGAAATAGGAGGAGAGATGGTTTAAAGGAAATTATCGTGAGCATGATGCCAGAGTGACACTTCTCCTCCGACTTCTGCTAAAATCCAGGTACGTTTTGTAAACAGCTCTTTACCTTTCGACGACGAGTCTGATAAAGAAATGACACCAGCCTTCAGATGCACAGAGTCCTTTAGTCCCAGCACGTCCAAAACTGGTTCTAGTTTACGTTTCAACGTCTCCTGGTTTCGCTTGGTCATCAGAGAATATGTCAGCTCCTGGCCTCTGACTTCAAGATAAACTTATTCCAGGAGGGAATAAACAAAGTTTTTGAGCTTACGCTCGTTCGAAGTGGACCCATAACAACATGTTATCAGTCCCAGCTGGATGACGAGTCCTTAGCGCGTGACTGGTGGTCATTCAGCTCTTTGGGAAGGTTCACATCTCTTTTGAAGCTCCCAGAAACTCTGAAGCGTTTCCGCACAGTTAGAACTTAAAAGCAGGATCAAAGAGAGGAGTGAGCTTGTGTTATCGCGACCCAAGGTTACAGCCAGAGCAGAGGGAGATTTGTTTAGGAAAAGACAGAGAAGCTGGAGCCTTGTTCATGAAAAACAACGGATTAACCTGTCTTCTGACTCTCTAAACAAAACCGTCTGGTCTATGTGACCCGAGATTTCAACTTTAACACAGCAGTGAACACAGTTTAACTCTTACAGAATAACACAGCTTAAAAGCACACATCATGAAAATGACAAAAGTTATTCTTTTGATCACATTAGAATAAAATCAAAGATAGAAATAGTCTCTTTTGGTGACTATATTTATCAGATTACAGCTAAATGAATGATCTTGTAGTAAATGTCTTGCTTTACTGAGAGGTCAGTAAAGGTCATCTCTGGAACAGTTCAAAAGCCTTAGTTTGACCCTGGGTAGGTCCACTACACCCTTGGACTTAGGACTCGGGTCGCTGTGGTCAACATCTGAGGTCAGAGTTGGATCAGTGGAAAAAAAAAAGTCCCGAATTGGATCATATGAACAGAATCGCCCTTACAGACTGAAGGCTGCTGAAATTACAATGTGTGCCTGATGTGAAAATATTTGTATTTCTTATCTGGCTCCCTTGGAAACAGCCTTGGAAAAGGCTGGATATCTAATTTCTCCTGAGACGTGGCTACTGTGGAAAAAAGCTGTTCTTGTCTTGTCTGCTACCCCCCCCCTCCCCCGGAGAACTTTTCTATGAGCGTTATCGGAGGCATCCGGAATGTATCATGGACAGATCCTCCCTGCCTCAGTCTCAACATGCAACATGTAACTGTGCTAAATGTGCTTATGATATGGTTTTTACTGGGTCATGCGGTGTCTTGCAGACAAAATGTGATTCATTTTTTTTTAATATCAACGCTGTAACCCCCATGGTTTCTTTCCCTGTTTTCCCACCTTTGACCTTCATCCTGAGACGGATGAGAGAGGCCGCGCTGAAGAACATGTCATGTGTTTTGATAAGGCAGCAGCTTTACACACTCAAACCCTCTCCTGGATGACTGTGCATACATAATCACGCTGTATCTATGAAAATTGGTGCAATGTTAATAAAATCTCTTGTATCTTGTATCTTGTAATATTGCAAATCAGCTGGATTTAAAAAAAGAGTTTTGCTGTGTCAAGCGTGTGCACTGTGCATGTCTTTAAAATTTAACATAACACCTTAAAAATATATATTGTTTGCTGACATTATAGTAAAAGTGTGTCTGAGCTGAACTTTTCTTTTAAAAATGAACGTAATTGTCAAATAGCAGAATTTAAATAGGTTCGCTTTGACCGGTCTTCACGTGCGCATGCTCGCGTGCGTGTGTGTGCGCGTGCTGCTAAAACCTTCAAAATTTAATAAGATTAACACTTAAAAAATGTATTTGTTTGCTGAAAATTATAGCAAAGATGTGTCTGAGCTGAACTTTTCTTTAATAAATGAATATAATGTTCAAATCCGCTGGATTTAAATAATTTTGCTTGTCGGGTCTTCCAAACGTGTGTGCGCATGCTGCAACAACCTTCATCTCTTTAAAATGTAACAAGATTAACACCAAAAAATATTTATTTATTTATTTATTTTTATTCAAACTCGTTGAATTCTTCATCCTCTGTGTCGCTGGTGAAGAGTTCTGACAACTCCTGAGTAGGTAACAGGTGCAGCGCTCAGAGCACTGCCCTCCTCTCCCTCCTGCACGTCAGCTCCAGCAAACATCCTGCCTTCCTGAACCCAGACAGATGGATTCTTTACTGACTGAGGTCCACGCTTTATCCATCTATCCATCCATCCAGTCATCCATCCATCCATCCATCCAAGGACCTGCTGGAACGTCACGTGCATCTGTCCTGTAGCTGTTGCTCTCTGTCCATCACGGAGCAGAGCTGCTTTGAAGCTTGGTCAAGCCTTCCATGTAGGAATGGAGTTAAACACTTTAACTTTATCTTTAAACTGCAGCATGATGTACGCCGTGCACACGCTGTCCATCCAGCAGGACTTTTTTTTTTGCTCTAAAATATCCGTACACAGGTACACTGTTAGTCGTCAAAAGCCTAGAGGGTCCTTTAGCGCCCATAGCGGCCGAAAGTGGTACTGCTCCATTTTCTTCTGTCAGAATGAATGGAAACGGTCATATATCAGCCAAAAATCTGTCTAAAAATATGGGGAAAATAGTTATTGAGGGTTGGATTGTTTCAGACGGAGCACTACTGAAGGCCTAGGTGTGAAATGCACAGCCCGCCACTGATTTTTAAAGTGTTTATCTTGCTAAATTTTAAAGAAATGAAGCCGTCCCACCTGCGCGCGTGCGCATGGCAAAACTACTTTTTTAAATCCAGCTGATTTGACCATTTCGTGAATTTATTAAGGAAAGGTTAAGCTCAGATACATCTTTGCTATAATTTTCAGCAAACAAATAATTGTTTTTACCGTGTTTTTGAAGCTAGACAACACTTTCTTGCCAGCACAAGGGTACACGAACCTTGATGTTGTCATCCTTCGCTGAAATAAACTCAAAATAGTTCCTGTATTTTCAGCTACAAAATGCTATCTTCCTCCTCGCACCACATTGTTGCTGAAGTAAAGTGAGTCTCCTCCTCTCGGCTCCGTGAGTACCTCAGTGTTTACGTTTCTGTCACGCCTGGTGTCAGGTTTCACAGCCACAGCAGGTGATCGAATTGCCGCATAGACCAGACGTATTTTTTTATCACTCCCCGAGACGCATAGAGAAAAAAAATTACAGTAATACAGAAAATGACAAAAAAAAGTAACACACAGTAATTTGGATAAGTAACTTTAATCTGATTACAAAGTGGTCCGACTAGAGTAACATGTTACTTTGTAATGCGTTACTGACATCATTGCATGTCACTGACAGGTGTGACAAAGAAAGAATTGGACAAACAAAAACAAGCACAAAGTACAGTTACAGTGAGCAGAGAGCTTTATCAGCTCCAATAAGAACCACTTTAACAACTCCAATAATTCTCAGTCGGGTCATCTGGACTGTTTCTTTTTTAAAGAAACGTTTCACCCTCTATCTGGAGGGCTTCATCATTCAGAGGACTTCCAGCAAACTGTTTCCCCTACCAAGAAGTAAACACCTTAAGTAGACCAACCAGTTTGCTGGAGCCAGGATGGTTTCTGGGGGCCGTCCTTTCTCTCATCGACTCCTCCCAGGCAGGCAGCCACAGCCAAAGTGGTTCAAGACAAGAAAGTTCATGCTCAATAATCCAGGTACCAAATCCAATAATTCTCAGTCGGGTCATCTGGACAGTTTCTTTTTTTATAGAAACGTTTCACCCTCTATCTGGAGGGCTTCATCAGTCAGAGGACTTCCAGCAAACTGTTTCCCCCACCAAGAAGTAAACAGTCTCAGTCGGGTCCAGATGACCCGACTGAGAATTATTGGATTTGGTACCTGGATTATTGAGCATGAACTTTCTTCACTTTAACAACTGTTTCCAAAATAAATTATATCATGACAATCGCAACCAAGTTGTTAAAGATGCAGTGGAGTTTCAGAGTTTTCATGTTGAGATGAGTCAGGAATATAATCTAAAATATTTTGTATATTTACCTGGAAATAGTATTTTGCGATAGTCCCTTGCTCAAGATCTAAATATAAGTGCCTTTTTATCAAGTCTTTCCTCAACATGCTCTCCCATAGAGAGCAGCTTTTTCATCTCTGTTACTTGGAAAAATGAAACAACCAAAGACAGTGGCAATCAATGGAAACCCTTCAGGCACAACGCTTTGCACAACCATGCATCATTTTATTGGTGACAGAGCCATAAATGGCATATTTGGATTGATTCTGAGGAGGTCAGGTGAACATTGATGCACACAAAGAAAAAGCGACTCTTTATGTATTTCCAGCTCAGCAGAATCAAGGATGGAAAAATACCAAACATTGCAAAGCTGTAAAATAGGAACTATGAATTTTAATCTCAACTTGCTGCCTAAACAAAGGTGAGTTCCAACAAATCATTTGAAGGGCAGCTGAATAAGATGGTTCAAGGTTCTTTATTGTCATTCGCATCACATGTGGAACATGAGGTGGAGCAAAATTGTGTACTCAAGGTCCCAGTTACACACAAAAGTAGCAAAAATGTAAAGTATACAAAGAAAAAGTATACAAGGATCTAAGATATACGCTAAACACCAACAATCTAAAAATAATATAGTATATTAAACAGCAGCCTGAACATGAGTCTGTAGTGAGCAAATGGGTATGAATACAGCAGTTTAAAGGCAAGAGATAGATAAGTCAAGGATCAGCAGCATGGATAAGCAGCAGATCAATGATTATTTGAAACCCATCTTTCAATAAATGGAAGGTACGAGGTCAGTATGGGTCAGGAACAAAGTAGCAATGTGAAGCTGCTTTTGTTTCATCAATACATAAACATACAGGTAACAAAAGTTATCCAGTTCAATCTGATATTTAATATAGT
>JBBPBX010051579.1:0-13490 GCA_038048925.1 Garcialebias charrua
CATTAAAACTTAACTCAAGTTGCGTTTTTGGACATGCATGCTTATGTTTGTACAAATTGTACTTACCTGTAGAGAAGAGATTATTACAGCTTCATATAAAATCAATAATGATGATGTTAAAATCTGTGATCTGTTAAAATTTGTGATCTGATCAAAAGTTTTTAAAAAAAGTGGATCGGTGCATCCCTAGTTTTAATGAAACTAACCTTATAGTTTAAAAAAAAATCTATGTAGCGTCCATCCAACCAAGGCCTTATCAGAGACAAAAGTGTCCCTCAAAGACACAGAACGTCCTCAGAGACACTGTCTCCTACCCACTTGTTTTGTGTGTGTTAATCTCCCAAGTCAGGATGAGTCTACATCCTGACCACCCCTGGTTCCATTCTGACTATGATAATTAAATATCTCTGCTAATCAACTCTCTTTTCTGAAAGAGACACCTATGCCCCTTTTCCACTGTTACGGTGCGGTTCAGTTCAGCTCGGGTCAGCTCGTGTGTGGTTGTGTTTCTATTTACACTTCTGTACCCGTTTTGTAGGCAGGGTCCAGAATCCAACACTTCTTACCACCTGGTGGCGGTAGTGCTCCCTTAAGATATTTACTAACCACCACTAGAAGAAGAACACCCTAAAGGCTTTTCCACAGAATGTTGTGGAAGAGATGTTTATGTTTATTAAATGTGTTCATTTTTTTTTTTACAAAAGAAACACAATACAAGACTATCCCATAAATGATAACATACAAAATATAAAAAAATGAAAGGTAGCAGAAAGAAGAATAAATCTTATTATATCTGCCCCTTTTTTCAAACAATCAGATTAAACAATAATAATCTTCCACCAACAGTACAAAATGACTAACTCTTTCTAATTTTCTAACTAATACAATACACATTACGTCATTTCATATATATTTTTTAACAAATTCATTTTGATCATTTTCTTAAATGTAAACATTGACTTGGCATTTTTAACTACATTCTCCAAGCCATTCCATAATCTAATTCCCTGGATTGAGGTAGAACGTCCCTTCAAACTAGTTCTGAATTGTGGTTTTACAAACATCTCTGTTCCCTTAAGGTTATAACAACTTTGTCTTTTAACAAAATGCATTTGGATATTTAAAGGTAAAGCATTATTCTGAGCCCTATACATAACTGATAAAATATTATAATCTACCAAATCATGGAACTTCAATAACTTCAGTTGATAAAATAATGTACTAGATGGATGACGGTAATGTTTTCTAGTGATAACTCTTACAGCTCTTTTCTGTAATACAAAAATAGGCTTTGTGATTGTTTTACACGCTTTCCCCCAAACATCAATACAATAGATTAAGTGTGGAACAATGATTGTGTTATACAACAAATACAGAGCTTTATCATTCAATAAGTCTCTGACCTTGTACAGTACTGCAATCGATTTAGCTATTTTTATTCTTACAGAATTTATGTGTTGTTTCCATGTCAGTTTGTCATCAATAATAACACCCAAAAACTTCACCTCACTCACTCTACAAATCTCAACACCCTCAATTTTGAGTGGAACATCAACAGTTTTCTTTTTATTACTGAATATCATGTAATTAGTTTTTTCTAGATTTAATGATAATTTATTGATTTTAAACCAAGTTTGTATTTTGACAAATTCTGTCTTTATCAATTCCAACATTTGTTCTACATCTTCACCTAAACAGAAAAATGTGGTATCATCAGCAAAAAGTACACATTTAAGGAGTCCTGACACATTTACCAAGTCATTCACATATAAATAAATTGCATTTCCTGCGAAAATGCACGTGTGAATGCCTTAGCGCCGCTCCGCCCTTCTTGTGGCGACCGCGGGAAGTCCAGCTAGTCCACCCTGAAACACTCTTGTGCCTTTCCCGTACCCGTTCGGCACCCAATTTGGTCCACATTCCAAAATGGCCGCCTTCCCATTTATCGTACAACGTTGGGGCCAAAGGGTTTTCTGTGCGTCTTGGTGAATTGGACAAGTGTACCAAATTTCATGATCCTACGTGAAACTAAGGCCAATGCGGAGGGTAGTTTGAAAAATTCTAGGTGGCGCTCTTGAGCCGTTTCTGTTGCAATTTTGGCCACGCCCCCAAAATATGTAATTTTTCACCAGTCCTGATGAGTCTGCCAAATTTGGTGAGTTTTGGGATATGATAAAGCCCCCAAAAGGCCAAACGTATTGTGACGGCGTTACGTCTGATTCGCCACATCGCCACGCCCACATGCTCCACCCAAAACGGTCAGTGTTGGAAAGCTTGTTACAGCAACATGTCTTTGGTCACTGGACAGACCGTCACGCTGATTAGGTAACAGGTGTCCGATCGGGACGTTCAATGTACAACTGTACACTTCCTGTTGTGAGGGGGCGTGGCTTAATTAATGTCATGATTTGACCATTCAGTATTGCAGGGGACCGGATGTGGGTCAATCACTGAAGGTTTGATGTATTAGACAGTTTTCGTGTAGGTGCTATTAGTGTTTCGTTTTTCATGGCGAGATGCCTAACTTTGAGGCCAGGCCACGCCCCTTTTGGCCACGCCCAAAATATGTAATTTTCACCAGTCCTGATGAGTCTGCCAAATTTGGTGAGTTTTGGGATATGATAAAGCCCCCAAAAGGCCAAACGTATTGTGACGGCGTTACGTCTGATTCGCCACATCGCCACGCCCACATGCTCCACCCAAAACGGTCAGTGTTGGAAAGCTTGTTACAGCAACATGTCTTTGGTCACTGGACAGACCGTCACGCTGATTAGGTAACAGGTGTCCGATCGGGACGTTCAATGTACAACTGTACACTTCCTGTTGTGAGGGGGCGTGGCTTAATTAATGTCATGATTTGACCATTCAGTATTGCAGGGGACCGGATGTGGGTCAATCACTGAAGGTTTGATGTATTAGACAGTTTTCGTGTAGGTGCTATTAGTGTTTCGTTTTTCATGGCGAGATGCCTAACTTTGAGGCCAGGCCACGCCCCTTCAGCATATATGAAAACGCGAGGTTTTGATCATTTTTTACTCCCCCATGTCTGAATGATGAGTCTGCCAAATTTGATGAGATTTAGGATATGATAAAGCCCCCAAAAGGCCATTTCATTTTAGCTCCATTCATTTTCAATGGGAAAAAAATGGACGAAAAGGCTAAATATTTCAAAAAGCTAAAGTTGCACCAATACCAAAAGTCATAGCCATTGTCCTAAACGAGCTGAACATTTTGATATATGAATTGTTGAAATAGCACCAAAACTGTGCGAGTAGTTACATGCCAAAAAACGTACGGAATGAAGATAGTAACATCTATAAATAACTAGAAAAACCGCATTTCCTGCGAAAATGCACGTGTGAATGCCTTAGCGCCGCTCCGCCCTTCTCGTGGCGACCGCGGGAAGTCGAGCTGGTCCACCCTGAAACACTCTCGTGCCTTTCCCGTGCCCGTTCGGCACCCAATGCGTGCACCCAATTTGGTCCACATTCCAAAATGGCCGCCTTCCCATTTATCGTACAACGTTGACGCCAGAGGGTTTTCTGTGCGTCTTGGTGAATTGGACAAGTGTACCAAATTTCATGATCCTACGTGAAACTAAGGCCAATGTGGAGGGTAGTTTGAAATTTTCTAGGTGGCGCTCTTGAGCCGTTTCTTTTGAAATTTTGGCCACGCCCCCAAAATATGTAATCGTTCACCAGTCCTGATGAGTCTGCCAATTTTGGTGAGTTTTGGGATATGACAAAGCCCCCAAAATGCCATTTCATTTTAGCGCCATTCATTTTCAATGGGATAAAAATGGCCGAAAAGTTCGCCTTTCCTTTCATCGTACAACGTTGGTGCCAGAGGGTTTTCTGTGCGCCTTGGTGAATCGGGGAGGTGTACCAAATTTCATGATCCTACGTGAAACTAAGGCCAATGCGGAGGGTAGTTTGAAATATTCTAGGTGGCGCTCTTGAGCCGTTTCTTTTGCAATTTTGGCCACGCCCCCAAAATATGTAATTTTTCACCAGTCCTGATGAGTCTGCCAAATTTGGTGAGTTTTGGGATATGATAAAGCTCCCAAAAGGCCAAACGTATTGTGACGGCGTTACGTCTGATTCGCCACATCGCCACGCCCACATGCTCCACCCAAAACGGTCAGTGTTGGAAAGCTTGTTATGGCAACATGTCTTTGGTCACTGGACAGACCGTCATGCTGATTAGGTAACAGGTGTCCGATCGGGAGCTTCAATGTACAACTGTACACTTCCTGTTGTGAGGGGGCGTGGCTTAATTATTGTCATGATTTGACCATTCAGTATTGCAAGGGACCGGATGTGGGTCAATCATTGAAGGTTTGATGTATTAGACAGTTTTCGCGTAGGTGCTATTAGTGTTTCGTTTGTGACGGCGTTACGTCTGATTCGCCACATCGCCACGCCCACATGCTCCACCCAAAACGGTCAGTGTTGGAAAGCTTGTTACAGCAACATGTCTTCGGTCACTGGACAGACCGTCACGCTGATTAGGTAACAGGTGTCCGATAGGGACCTTCAATGTACAACTGTACACTTCCTGTTGTGAGGGGGCGTGGCTTAATTAATGTCATGATTTGACCATTCAGTATTGCCGAGGACGGGATGTGGGTCAATCACTGAAGGTTTGATGTATTAGACAGTTTTCGTGTAGGTGCTATTAGTGTTTCGTTTTTCATGGCGAGATGCCTAATTTTGAGGCCAGGCCACGCCCCTTCAGCATATATGAAAACGTGAGGTTTTGATCATTTTTTACTCCCCCATGTCTGAGTGATGAGTCTGCCAAATTTGGTGAGATTTAGGATATGATAAAGCCCCCAACATGCCATTTCATTTTAGCTCCATTCATTTTCAATGGGAAAAAAATGGCCGAAAAGGCTAAATAATTCAAAAAGCTAAAGTTGCAGCATTACCAAAAGTCATAGCCGGATTGTCCTGAACGAGCTGGACATTTTGATATATGAATTGTTGAAATGGCACCAAAACTGTGCGAGTAGTTAGATGCCAAAAAACGTACGGAATGAAGATAGTAACATCTATAAAACCGGAATAAATATAAACACAATCTCTATAGTCATAGCCGGATTGTCCTGAACGAGCTGAACATTTTGATATATGAATTGTTGAAATGGCACCAAAACTGTGCGAGTAGTTAGATGCCAAAAAACGTACGGAATGAAGATAGTAACATCTATAAAACCGGAATAAATATAAACACAATCTCTATAGTGTGAATGCCTTGTTGGCATTCACACAATAAACACAATCACTATAGTGTGTGTGAATGCCTGGCATTCACACATTAAATAGCTTTGGTCCAAGTACAGAGCCTTGGGGAACTCCACATGTGATATTACAGAGGTCAGATCTTACATCATTTATTTGTACAAATTGTTTCCTGTCTTTTAAATAGCTAGATACCCACTGTAATGCTGGTCCTCTAATACCATATTTGTTCAATTTTTCAAGGAGAATGGTGTGATCAATAGTATCGAATGCTTTTTTTAAATCAACAAAAATACTGACACAATATTGTTTTTGATCGACAGCAGTAGTTATTTGTTCCATTAATTCCATGAGAGCCATTGATGTAGAGTTTTTTGCTCTGAACCCATACTGACTGTTGCTTAGAATATTTTGTTTATCTATAAATTGATCTAGTCTGTTCACAAATAGTTTTTCAAGAATTTTTGAAAACTGTGGTAACAAGGATATAGGTCTATAATTGTTGAACACACATTTATCACCATTTTTAAAAAGAGGAACTACCTTAGCTACTTTCATATTATCTGGAAATATTCCTGTTGAAAATGATAAATTACATATATATGTAAACGGCTCAATAACATGGCTCATTATGTCCTTTACAAACATCATATCCATGTCCACCCAGTCTTTTGATCTCTTGTCTGTAAGATTTTTTACTACATTCATTATTAGTTCCATTTAGAAGAATACTGTTTGCACAACAACAAAGCAGGACAGTGGTGAGATGTGCTGTAGGAGTGACAGATAGCTTCAAGGTGGAGGTGGGATTGCATCAAGGATCGGCTCTGAGCCCCTTCTTGTTTGCTCTGGTGATGGACCGACTAACAGATGAGGTCAGGCAGGAATCCCCATGGACTATGATGTTTGCAGATGACATTGTGATCTGTGGTGAGAACAGGGAACAGGTGGAAGAGAACTTGGAGAGGTGGAGGTATGCACTTGAAAGAAGAGGAATGAAAGTCAGTCGTAGTAAGACAGAGTACATGTGTGTGAATGAGAGGGAGGCCAGTGGAACAGTGAGGCTACAAGGAGCAGAGGTCACAAAGGTGCAGGACTTCAAGTACTTGGGGTCCACTGTCCAGGAAAATGGGGAATGTGGTAAAGAGGTGAAAAAGAGAGTCCAGGCAGGATGGAGCGGATGGAGAAAAGTTTCAGGAGTGATTTGTGACAAAAAGGTGTCAGCAAAGGTCAAAGGAAAAGTTTACAAGACAGTGGTGAGACCAGCTATGTTGTATGGTCTGGAGACAGTGTCATTGACAAAAAGACAGGAGAAAGAACTGGAAGTAGCAGAAATGAAGATGCTGAGGTTCTCCTTAGGAGTGACAAGGATGGATAAGATCAGGAATGAGATAATCAGAGGTACAGCACATGTTGAACAACTGGGAGATAAAGTTAGGGAGGCCAGACTGAGATGGTTTGGACATGTCCAGAGGAGGGACAGTGGGTATATTGGTAGAAGGATGTTAGAAATGCAGCTGCCAGGAAAAAGACACAGAGGAAGGCCAAAGAGGAGATATATGGATGCAGTTAGAGAGGACATGAAGGTAGTTGGAGTGAGGACAGAGGATGCAGAGGACAGAGTGAGGTGGAGGAGGATGACTCGCTGTGGCGACCCCTGAAAAGGGAAAAGCCGAAAGAAGAAGGAGGTATTTTAGCTGCAAGTCTTGATCCAACATTCACAAAATATTGATTAAAACCATTTACAATTTCATTTTCATCGTGAACTTCATCGTTGTCTTTTACAAAATGTTTTTGAAATACCAGTTTTTGCTTTATGATTCTTCAGAACAGTATTCATTACTCGCCATGTTGCTTTCATATCACCATTACTTTTATCTAATAATTTACTATAATGTTCTTTCTTATGTTTCCTTATAATCCCTACTTATTTATTTTTATACTTTTTATATTTTTCTTTAGCGTTCTGAGTTCGCAATTTCAAGAAACACAAATACAAATAAATCTTTTTTTACAAGCATTTCACAACCCCTTTGTATGATTTGTTTGCACACAATTCTTTTCATACAGAGCTTCCAAGATATTCATAAACTCATCATATGATCTGTTCACATCATCAACATACACATCATTCCAGTCTTGTTTATCTAGATCCTCTTTCAATTTTTCCAAAACTTTTTTTGATGTGTTTATGATCTTTTTCTTCTTTGTAACTGCTTTTGTGATGCTTTGATCATTTTTATAGATTGTGAAAACTGGTAAATGATCACTTAAGTCGGTCGTTAAAATACCACCTATCACATCCCCATTTGTTATATTTGTGAAAATATTATCAATTATTGTGGCACTATGAGTTGTAATTCTTGTTGGCTTTGATATCAACGGATACATATTTAAACTGTACATTGAGTTTATAAATATACTGATGTTATTTGAATCTGTTTTATTTCCCATATCAATTTTAAAGCTTCAGTATGTAGCTTTTTTTATGAACATATTTCTTCACTCTGTCACTACCTCCTGACAGACTGATGTTAGCCAGGTAATCTCTGAAAAAAAATATAAAAAAAATATTGTCCCCTTGCTTCTCCAGGTGGTAAATAAGCATTTCTAAAAAGAAAAGGTGACCCGCCATTTTCCAGCCAATAAAAACAGAGTTTGTAACCAGCCAATAAAAACAGAGCTTGAATTTGAATCAGCCAATAAAAACAGAGCTTGAATTTGAAATTCAACAGACCACAAGGGGGCAGAGCCATATATGGCTCTGAGGGGGAGGGATCAGAATGCTTTGCCTGTTGAAAATATTTCTAAGTGCTGCAGTTCTACAGAAACTGCATACTGAACCTTTAAAGGTACGTTGTCACCGTTACAAGCGATGACAGCAAGCTCCGTCTTTAGCTACGTGTTAAAGTTTCGAGTAAAGCCTCTAGCGTTAGGTTTAGGGTCTTGGTTAGGTTTAGGCACAAGGGTAAGGGGGTTAGGTTTAGGGTTGGTCCTCTGGGTCAGGTTTAAGGTTAGGTTGAGGAAAACGGTTTCATAAGCTGAAAAAAAAAACGCTGCACTTCCAGGTTTACGGAAACACTCTGCCTACTCACAGCGATAACAACGCTGATAACGTTCTGTTAAACATGCTAGTAGGTAGATTCTGACCTATTCGCCGCTACAAATGGGGATGATAACAGTTGATAACGCCCATTGTATGGACTGACAACATCCGGACGTAAGCACAGTGTGGACAATCTTATAATCTGGATATCTTTCTAAGAGAATAATATAATTTTCTCTAACTGTCTTGAAGGCAAACCACAAGACACACTGTGATAGGAATAAACGCATTTTTGTAATAGTTTATCATGTTTTTAAAGTGGACATTTTGGCTGCAAGCAGCTTTCTCTGAGTCACAGTGACAACATCTCTGATAATTTTGATAACTCTGCTACGTTAGTAACTTTCAAATTCAACAAATTGAACAACCTCAGTTTGAAAACAAAGTTTATTAATGATCAGCTAACAGATGGCATAAGCAGAGCCAAGGTCAAAGTGGATTGCTTTCATCTTCGAAGCAAACTTTTCCAAAGTGTTTGAAAAGCTATCTACAACAGGAAAGATCACCTGTTCATATAACGTTTCCACATAACCCACTTCAGAAGATATTAACTTAAGCCAGCAATTATTGAAACACGTAAACTTGAAAAAACATGCAGGTTGTAGATAGTAAACACAAATTACATGAGATGCTGTCTTAATTTTTTTTTTTTTATATTTATAATTCATATTTTTTATTGGTTTCATTGTAAGACCACCTGATCTTTTCTTGCATTCGGTGGTCGAGCTAAATTAAACACCTGCAGCAGTCTATCAATAAATTTACACAGACATCTAAACTGAAGGAAAAAGTGAAAGAAAAAACTTGTAAAAAATCCAACGTCATGCACTGTGCTGTTCAGCTATGAACAGTGATTTGTTACAAAAATAAATCCCGTTTTACACCTTAAAAAGTGAAATTTATAATTTATTCAGCTTGGTTACTGCAAGATTTTCAACATACGATGGACTATTCTGTAAATAGCCTTTCTTTACTCTTTATTATTTATTATTTTATTATTATTATTATTATTATTATTATTATTATTATTATTATTATTATTATTATTATTATTGTTATTATTATTATTATTATTATTATTATTAATATTATTGTTACATCTCTATCTCTTGAAACATTCAGGTCTCTTGTAAATTATCACCGTGATTCAACGGGACTAACCTTTGAAAGTTTGAAAAAGTTTGAATGAGGGACGAGATTGTCTATGAATTGTGTGGGTTACATAATTCGACGTTTCACCTGCTGGTTTTCGTTTTAGCCACCAGGGAGCGCCATGTTGCAGGCAGGCAGGTGAATCAGTGCGTGTGGGTTCAAACTGAGCACACCGACCCCATGGCATTTTTGAATGTTTTCCTGCATTTTTAGCAGAATATTTTAACTGCGAAATATTTGAGCAATAAAAAAAAAAAAACTGTTGGACTGTGCCAGACTTCAGTTTAGTGATAGCCACACCGGGCTAACTCCAGCGGTTGCTAAGTGCTAACGCTAATCTCAACCGCTAATCTAACACAGGTAAAAAAAAAAAAAAACGGGGGAAAGTTAGCCTAGCTAATTGTTAAAACAAATGCTACAATATTCGCATTTTGTTGTTTTTATCAATGTTACAGCTTGACCGAACTGAAACTGAAGGCTGAAATGTATGTACAGATGGACCACGTAACTGTGTGCCGGAGAATCTACCCAAACTTAGCCGTGGTGGTGACACATGTTAATGAAGGTAAGTGGAGGGAAAATAAATAGCCTTACCAGTCTCATCTTTAATTTAGTTTGTATATTCAGTTGCATATCATGCGTGTTGACCGTGTGTAGTATATAATCTGAAGTTTTATTTATTTTTTGCTGCGCTTGCTGTAGCTCATCAGTCAACCAAGTATTTTAAAGGTACTTTAAAATGGAGAATGTAGTACAGAAACAAAAATTCACCTGGATGAATATAAGTTTCTTGAAGAAAGTCAGAGCATGCTGTGTTGGAGAACGAGCTGTGCATAGTGAAATACATAATTTTAAATCCCAATGTTCCAAAGGGAAAAAAATACAGGGATGTACAGTATTTGTATTGTACAATTTTTGTTAAATATGGTCATTTTAGCTTATTGTCCTAATTGTAATGGTTATTTGTTATGATTACGCAATTTCATTCCACCTCATGTACAGCATGTGATGCGAATAACAATAAAGAACCTTGATCTTTATATTACACTCTATGCCTACGCCTCTGACCGTAAGACAGTTTGACATCTCATAGCACACAATTAATGTAATAATGACAACAATGAGATAACACTTCATGTCAAATCAATGGGCTTTAAGGTGAAAGAAAAGTAAGAAATAAACAATTTCATCACAAGAGAATCGTATTATAAAGAGCAAAGGTGAAACTCAAAATCACAGTAAAATATGACCGAGTAGAAGCGTAAGTAGCAAACTGTATTAGGAATTACAACACAATTAATACACAAATGTAAACAAGGAAGAATCAACACAAAGGCTTCTGGGAATGGCGAAAACAGACCTCTTTGGTTCAGATATTCACTGAAATCTACTTCATGCAAAGCTATTTTTCTGCTAAGATAATTCTAAAGATTAGGATTATTTGTAGGGGTGCAGAAAAAAATTCTATTTCTACAGTATTTTATTTAAAAGAATCTAGATTCTTAGTCTTGGCGATTCAGAATCGATTCTAAAAGCCCCAAAATCAATTTTAAAACGTGTTTAATTTTATGATTTTTCCACTCCTACTCCTGACCGTACTGCGTACAGTATTGCAATATGTGTTTGTTCGGCCGCCGTAGAATTTTGACCGTGCAGGCCACCGTACAGCAAGCTAGTTAGCCAGCCCCCTTTATCATCATGCCCCTTATCCACAGGGCCTGTATGGAGTCTGCTAGCATGGAGGGAGGAGGGAGACAGCGCGATTCAACTTGCTCCTTCGTCTTTAAAAATAATTTCAGATCCTACAATGTTCTGGGGAAGACAGAGCTTAACAACAGAACGGTTATTTGCAAGAAGTGTCAAATAAAATTACGGTACAGTATTTTGCAAATACGATAAAATGCACGGAAGATTAAAGTGAAACCAGCCGACCAGCGAAGTTTGCTGCGAAGATCTCTCCATCTCCTGTTATAGCACAAAGGATTTGCGTGCAAACAGCTGCTCAGTGGAAGGCGAGGGGGTTTATTTTTATTTTTAATATGCATTGCTGGAAGCAACATACGTTATTCCTTCACGTAGATAAAGGTCCACACAGCTTCAGCATGAAACAAGAATAATGTGGGAGAAGTTCAGATGCAGCTCAAAGGTAATTGTTATTTTCTCATATTATACTAAAACTTATAGACAAGTTATACAACAAACTTAATGTAATTTATCTTTTTAACAGGTTGGAGAGGCCAGATGAGACACATTGACTGGAGCCAGTTCTAAATGATACAATTTATGGTTTATAAATTACAGTTCAGAAGAGATTTTAATGTAGGTTTGCACAGGTTTTGAAATTTTGTTAAAGATTTACTAAATATTAATCAATATGGTTAAAAAAACTGTTAAGTCTGTATTTTATTTTGAGTTAAAGGTTACTGCACTATGGTAGGCTGAAGTCTGTTCACTTTGTATTTACATGTATATATTTTGAATTATTTGTCTGTGATGGACTGGAGACCTGTCCAGGTGTCCCCCACCTCTCGCACAGTGATGACTGGACATGGATACCAGTGACCCCCGTGACTCGAAAAGGAAGAAGTGGGTAAAGATGATGGATGAATGAATTATTTGTTCCTAGATTTTTATTTTATTGTTTGAGAAATCCAGGCAACTAAGCTAATACTGCACTCACTGGTAATTTAAGTTACAAAATTTTATGCACTCCTTTATTATTTGTTCCTATTTTTGGTATAAATATCAAACGATGCAAAACATTTGCTACAATAAGGAACCTAAAATTATTGTTTTAAATAAATGTTCCATTTGTTTACATTGTTGTTAAAATTTTTCAGCTTGTCAGTTACATAACTGAAGCTAAATTTATGACCATTGCAATAAAAAAAAAATTCTAAATTGAAAATTGTGTCTGAATCAAAAAATCGATTTAAAATCGAATCGTCGTGACACCAAAAATCTGAATCAAATCGACTTGCCAGACCCTGAGAGATTCGCACCCCTAATGATTGTTAACACACTTGTAAAGTAATTAATTCAACCAGGTCCAGTTTTAAAAAGTAATGAAAGGTCGGTGCTGTAATTATGAATTTTGCATGTGTTAAAAGCCTGCTTCTGAGATTCCAACAGGAGGTTGGCTTGAAACACAACAATGAAGGCTACTTATGGGACAGAGCTGGTTGGCGAGTTGTGACATGAAGCCTTTCGGATGGAAGATGAAACGTTTCTCCCTTAAAGAAACTTGTCCAAATGACATGATTTAACATTTTTTGTTGTAATTATGAATGTCTTACAAAAACAGCAATCTTCTGTTAAGTTGCTCTAGTTCAAGTTCAAGGTTCTTCGTCGTTTGCATCACATGTGGTACATGAGGTGGAAGGAAATTGTGTACACAGGGTCCCAGTTACATCCAACAATAGCAAAAATATATATTATAAAAGAAACAGTACATATCTACAAGCACGAACATGAGTCTGTGTGAGTAGATGAGTATGATCCTAAAAAATCTGCAGGTCCAGATGAACTTCCACCTTATTTCTTAAGGCTGGCTTGCTCATATCATTACAGTCCCTGTGACCCACATCTTTAGCCTGTCCATAAGCCAAAACTCCATTCCGGAGGCTTGGAAAACAGCCTTTGTTCTTCCTTGCTGAAGGGAGGTGACCCCACCTCACTGAACAACTGTCGACCAATCTCTAAACTCGGCATTTTAGCCAAGGTTTTAGAAAAACTGATATTGTACTCTCAAATCAAAAATTATCTGGACTCATTTAACATCTTACCTCTCCATCAATCTGGTTTCATGAAAAAACACAGCACAACGACTGCTTCACTGAAGGTTCTTAATTATGTTGTTGAAGCATTGGATGCTAAGGATTATTGTGCTGCACTTTTCTTAGACCTGTCTAAAGCTTTTGACTCTGTGGATCATGGCGTATTGTGCCATAAGCTCTCAGAAATCGGTTTCTCTGATCACACCATTGGTT
>JBBPBX010051580.1:0-24534 GCA_038048925.1 Garcialebias charrua
TTGCACGTTTATGGTGTTCGGGATGAGTCAACAAATGTCCATTCATCTAATGGAAACGGGTGATCGAAGGTGGAGTAAAGTTATTCATTAAACAGGAACCTTGGTGAAATGAGTGAATCTCTTTAGCTGCCTGACATAAAGACAGGATCTGACAACACATAAACCAGCACAGTGACATGTAAATGATCCTGTTAGTACTCGTAAAGTGGGACAACAGTTTAACAGAATGATTTTAATGGAAGATGTAGATCATGTACATTGGATATAAAAAGCCTACACACAACTGGTAAAGCACCATATTTTTGTAATGTAAAAAAACGAGACCACGATTAATCATTTTGAAACTTTTCCCACCTTTAAAGGAACATACATTCTGTGAAACTTACTGTAAAAAAACTATACTGTATAAGGGATCAATAAAAAGATGCAATAAACTGGTTGTTGCAAGTGTGCACGTTAAAGTATCACTTTGTTCAAACTATTTTGGTTTCGTCCTTCAGTAGACTTTGGAAAGACTATTAACAGGACGCACCTTGACTTAGTACATGTCCTATATGACATTGTCCATTCATCCATCTATCCATCCATCCATTATCTTTACCCGCTTCTTCCTTTTTGGGTCACAAGGGTCACAGGTGCCCACGTCCAGCCATCACTGTGAGAGGAGGACACCCTGAAACTTAGAGGTCTTTATCTTTTTTTAGGTATCAGCGAGATCACAGCTTGATGAATGGACAGTGGTAATGTCCAAGCAGCAAGTGACTCTTCAAACACAGACCTTAATAAAGGTGAGAGTAGATTTGAAAATAAAAAAAAACTTATATGGGAAGCCACTACTCCACCTGGGTGTATCCCAGGTGTGATGGGTAAAATGCAGAGAACTAATTTTGCCATTGTATGGGAACATACATTGATGACAACACATAGCATTTATTATTATATTATTATCTGGTTCAGGGGATTTCTCATTTTGCATATCGTTGATTGCAGAGTTTATCTCATCTACAGAGAACTCCCTCTCCAAATCTCTAGCAAGATCAGGATTCAACGAAGGAAGTTTAAGATCTTTAAAAACGTTCTCTAAGTCTGATAGGGTAGCTGCCGATGACTCAGACAAATACGACTGAAACATATTAATTGCAGCATTGTCGTTACATGCAGGTCCTTGGTTGTTGTTTATTACTGTAATAGCTTGGTTGGCTAACTGTCGCTGTAGCTGATGTGCGAGCAGACACCCAGCCCTTTCACTGTGTTCATAGTTTAGAAATTAAATGTTCTGCCTGCTGAGTAAACAAAGTATTGAATTCACTTTGGAGTAACAAATGTTTTCTCATTAGATTCAGAGAGGGTGAGTGACTATGTTCTCTGTCTAATTGTAATATCTCATCCATTAACTGTCCCAGCCATATCAGGCCCTTTTTTTTTTTGTTTTGTTTGCACAATAAGAAATTATTTGACCCCTCAGGTAGGCCTTTAATGCCTCCCAGACAGTACAGAGTGGCATTCCTGGCATTCGGGTGCCTTCAAGAAAAAAATTAATTTCAGATGTGAGAAATTTGACAGTCTTCCTCTGATAGGAGTAAGGAGTTAAATCTCCAAGGACGATATACTGATTTTGTGATGGGGATAAGCAATTTCATAATAAGTGAACCATGGTCCAAGATGACCATGGCTCCATAGTCACATTCTTTCACCAAAGGCAAAGTTCATTTATCAAGAAAAAGATAGTCGCTTGGGGAGTCTTGTGAACTGGGGAGAAAAATGAGTCCTGAAGTAGGATTACGGAAGCAGCACTCATCAGCCACGTCATAGGACTGAACTGACTGATTGAGCAGACTTAGTCAGGTAGATTTTCCCATCAAACTAAGGTCAAGAGATGAAAGCACACAATTTGTGTCACCACCAAATTATAAGGTGATGACATATTTGGTATGTTTGAAAAGAGGTTATTAAAAATTGTAGAATCGTCCTATTTGGGAGTATATACCGAAACCAAGATCACTTGTAGCCTGTACAACTTCCCCACCACTATAACATACCACCCAGCAGTATCAGCATGCACACTCGAGGCTGTAAATTGCACCTGCTTGCCCACTATAATAGCTACATCATATATTGAAACATCTGACCAGACCATTTTTAAACAAACTTTCCACTGTCAGCAGAACGCACATGGGTCTTCTGTAAAAAGGAATTATCAGTGTTCATGTGCTTCAAGTGTGACATAATTTTTCGGAATTTTACTGCACCATTGAGGAATTTCACATTCCAGCTTACACAATTAACTGGGCAGCCACTAGAACATCCTTAATGCTGAATGCTGATCATAAATGAACAGCAAGAAATAATTGACAAACAAAATATCACTATATATACCTGATAGAAAAAACAAAACAAACAGGAAAAAAAAAAAAAAAGACTGATATGATATAAATTCACCCCTTTCTCCTACTTGAACATGGAGAGAACAAAAACCACGGTCAACTGAGAATCCACACATTTGTACTTACCCTAGAGAACACAATCCAACCATCTGGGCTTCCGTCAGTGCACATAGATGAGTTATAGTAATTAAGAAAAAAAAATCACAATGACTATCTAGTAATAATAATAATAATTAATTCAATTTATAACGCACTTTTCATTACTGAAAATCTCAAAGTGCTACACATATATTGAATGCTACACACATTCATAAACCGGTGGCGGCAGACTACCATGCAAGGTGCTTTCCAGTCCTACTGAGAGCAACTCAGGGTTAAGTGTCTTGCCCAAGGACACAACGACACATGGTGCGGGTCCCAGGAGTCGAACCGCCAACTTTCCGATCGGGAGACGACTGCCCTTACCACTACGCCACGGCCGCCCCTAGTGCTTCATGGACTGACTCATTTGTAAATGCATATATACGTGTTCACAAATGTACTTTAGCAGGAGCATTTCTTTATGTCTTAAATCGTGTCCTGTTAGGACAAGGTGTGAAGAGATGTTTTTTTGTATTACCACTACTCTCCTCATGGCTTTGTCCCCTTTTCTATCTAAAAAAATGTATTCTGAATAAGAATAAGAAGGCTGCGCTTTACAGTAGCAGCTTTGTACTCTCCATCCATCTTTCAGATGGCTGTACATACATGTTCTCATTGTATCTCGGTGCAATGATAATAAAGCTTATTCTGATTCTGAGAAAAAGAAACCACCAATATGCAAACACTGCTGCAAATATCAACCTTGTACCCCAAAACAACAACAATAAAAAAAAAAAAAACTCATATTAGGGTGTGTACTATATACATAGTTCCCAGACATGTGACTAGAATTCCGGAATTTCCGCCATTTTAGTACAGTAGTCAGAAAATGTTGAAGAAGAGCTATTTTGTAAGTTCCAACCTTTCAATTTAATATTTTTAACTATGCATTTCTTTTATTACTTATATCAAATATTGTTTTATAATTGCTTGTTTGAATTTGGTGCCTTCATAAGACGTGTTTAATGAAATTTCTTTGAACTTTTTCATTTTGCTTTCCTCTGATAGCCATGTGAATTGATATTTCCCAGCTATGAACCTTATCAAATAATATGTATTATTTTTGAAACACTGGGACTGTTAAGTTTTAATTATTTTGAATAAAGCAGTTTATCAAGTAACATCCATTGTTTTTTTATACTTACACATTAAAAATATTTCAATGACATTTTCAAAACCAGATGTTGGCATTTTCCTCCTGTTCAAGGTTGTCAACTCCAGCTCTGGTGACACCTACTGTTCAACGGTGTGAATGACAATTTTTTAAATTAAAAATCTACAGGGATATTTATAAATTATTAGTAAACAGTCTACATTCAATACAATAAGACGAATGAACAATTTGTCTTTCTTTCATTTTTAATTTAAATTACTTGAACACACAACTATTAAAATACTGTTGTAAAGGAGAAACAATTTGTACAAAATATTCATTCAGTATTTTAGCAGTTTCAACAAAAACAAGTCGCAATTTTGTCAACCACTGGCAAGCCATCATCATTTTTGATCAAGTAATCTATTGGCAGACGAACTTGACGCATAGTGTATTTGTTTCTAACCAGTCCAATATTACCCGTTCGACATGTATGGAAACATGTGCTATCTTCCGTGTGGTTTCCACATCAACTGCTGACAGTTGTGCTTTACCTTTGGTGATACTTGGAATATTCACCTCTGCACAGAATGGTTCCACACTGCCCTGTATGTTGAAACCCGATCAGCTAGTATGAGGTCACCTAGTTTCAACAGCAAACCACAGTTTTCAGTTATCCACTTGTCACTAGTCCTGCTCAAAAACTGTAAAACTGTCAGTGATACAAACATTTTTGTTTCCAATATATTCAGGTAGCGATAGGGGCCATCTTAAATTGAGTTACCCTAAAGCTTATCAGTTGTAAATGTCCATCCAGCGATTAGTTTCAGAAAGTTTCATATAAATCAATCCCTGCTAAAAACCCATCTGCTCTCTCTGGCGTTTCATACTGTGTGAGCTGACTTTGTGTACATGTATATATTTTATCCTGTGTTTTCATTTTAATGCTGTTCTTATACATTTTTATTATAATTTCACTGCTATAAATGTCATAGTTTTACTATTAGTGTGTGTTACTGTTTCTGTAATTTTATGACTGTGACTGTCGTGCCATGAGTTATTTTGCTAACAGACAAACAGACTGACTACAAGCGTTAACGTGTGTGTCAGCCTGATGTCACAGGGTAAATAAAGGTTCAAATACATTAATACAAGCAGCTTCCTAACAACAGAGAGTCCAGGCTAAACACGAGCGAGGCACTTTGTTGTCGTATGTTACGGTGTGGATGTTATCATGTTAGCATAGCGTTGCTAAGCTAGCGACAGTAACAGAGGAGCTAGATCATGAAAAAAACTGTTCAGACACACACAGTTTTGTTAATCAAATACAATTTTGGCTTACCTGACAAAAAGTGATCGGAGCATATTTTTGATGTTGACGATGGCAAATCCTTGCGGTTGATCTTACACAGCCAGACTCGCCGACATTCAGTGGTGAGCGCTTCTGTATCTGGTCCTTCATGCTTCCTTATTTTTGGAATTACATAAAACTTACGCTTGGCAATTGCTCAACCACTAACCCAACACGAAATAACCATTGCAATTATTTACAAATAAACAACAGCGAAAAATACACTGCTCGTAACCTACGCTGCTACTAGTGGTCAGGAGTGGAAGTATTGCCAACCAACATGGTGGACAACATGGAAATGCCCATTATGTGACGTCACATGGGAACTATGTATACCAGAACTTAGGGTAATCAGTTCAGAGTGTTAACACTGTAGAATCACCCTCTAATACACACACACAAAAAAGTAAAAAATTAAGTAAATGAAAAGGAAAAATTCCCCCATGTTGGGATGCTTATTATAGACCAGAACTTATGGGAATCAGTTCAGAGCGTTATCACTGTGCACTCAACCTCCAAAACAAATAAAATGTTATACATACTACTGTTAAAGGACCTAACAGCCAAATATTGAGTCAAACACAAGCTGAAAGATGCTGGTTGAGGGAGGTCGATCTTGTGGTTTCTTCCGCTCCTCGCCGCCAGTTGCTGGAATCACACTTTTCTTGACATATTCCATCACTTTAGTGAAGTCGACAACCACCTTGTCTGTCCCTCCATGCATGATGTGAAACCGTGCAGGAAAAAGAAGTCCATACCATACCAAACACCTGGTTGATTGCCATATTAGGATTGTGTAAGTAAACAGTTCTCAAACAGATTCACCAAAATTTTGAATAAATTTGCAATAAATGACGACAGTCTTAAAAGGGCCAGTAAAATCTATGATTTTTTCCCCGCGACTGACGCCACCTGTCAATCAATCCAGTAGGCATCTCGGCAACTGACCAGTCAGCAACCTCAATTTGTCCTGAAGTGAACCCCCCTTACCTGCAGAGCTGCAGCGGTGTTGCATTATGAACCCTTTGCAGTCATTGAGACTTCAGTGAGCTTACATAATTTGTTTCATGTTAATTACTAGGGTTGTAACGGTAGGCCTACGCTAAAATCACATTTCAGTTCAGTTTCAAGGACGGCTCAGTTCAGTTAATTTTCTTACAAAAAAGGCCAAAAAATAGACTTAAAGTTCATTTTGAAAATATGCCAAGTAAACAGGTTCAGTCATTATGACTTCTTATCTGGAGGTGGATGAAGAAGACTCAGCTGCTATCATCCTCAGACTGCAAACAACACATACTTTGTAAATAAAAATTGAGTTAATAAAATTATAATTTTAATTACATCACAATAATACAATAATACCTCTTCTTGCACGGTCATCATATGAGGTGGTTGAATATTCTCTCTTGCTCATCATTGATGTGAAAGGGCTTTAAATCTGGGGTTGTCTTGTTGATGATCAGTTTTAGCTTTTTCATAGAGTGTTGATACAACTTTTTGTCTGAAGTGTTGACGTGATGATGTCGTAGGCAGCAGGGCTCAATAACTATGCTTAAAATCAACGCATCAGCAACATTTGGGTTGGGTAGGGTTCATAAATGATGGCTACAGGTTGGGGCCGGGCCAGATTTGGATATGATCCCTTGATGCCTCTAGAAATACTAGAGGCATCAGGGGATCTAGCTGGTGCTTTTTACGCATGTAGATACATTAAATAACAGAATCAGTGAGCACTGTGGTTTTAGCTTTTTCATTTTTAGTCCTTTCAGACATAAACTCTGTTTCTCCAAACCAAGGTCGTTCAAAGAGCTATCCGTGAGTAAAATTTAAATTATCGATATATTTTACCAGAAACCTTGAACATGGCAACTCTAAAAGCACCTGAGCAACATGACAGCAACTTTTTCCACCAACATATCTTATTTGCATTAAACACCATCAGATATCTATGTCTTTAATTACAGAAATAAATCAGTGAGTAGATCTGTGAATTTATTAAATGCAAGAAAATAGAAAGCTATAATTTATTCTCAGTAAAAAAACACAACAGCAAGCTTTAAAGCTCATATGTTTTCTTCAGCTTTGGTTTTATTAGCTTTATGTGGTTTTATGTGCTGCAGCCGGCTGACTCATAAGAAAACAGCCTATTCTGGTCAAGTACGCTTGCATCAACCTCGGCCCCTGTGGTTTTTGTCAGCTTTCCCTCTTCTCCGAACTGACAGGATGCTTTTGTGGTCTCCTCTCTGATTCAGTTTGTTTGTTCCTGTTGCATTCCAGTAACACCTCTGTCTGATCACATATTTATTCTGGTTCTCGTGTGCACATTGACTTTTGTCTTAACTAGATGAAAACAAAGTAACAGTTTTACCACCACATGAACTCAAGGTGACTAAAAATAGTGAGTTTGCATCACCGGTGTGGCTGATCTGATGAGAGGAGGAGTTATTGGGGGGTGGGGGGTGGAGGGTCTGCCTTACTTTTTACTTTTCTCTAGTTTTATTTAGCTGAAATGTGCTTATATTTTATGTTTCAGTTCATACTGCATATGTCCTTGGACAAAAAGCCTTAAAATATATTTAAAAAAAAATGCTTCAAATGGGGGGATATGTTTTACTTTGGCATTTAATAAGAACATTGGAAACAAATCTGGTGTACTGACCTGAATATTGATTCTTTTAAAACCAGAAGTACTGTGGAAAACTGAGTGTTACCACAACATCTGGTACTTTGTGTTTCTGACCTATTTTCAGAAAATAGAGAAAAACCAGCCACTAGGGAGCACAAGCCAGTGTATCTTGTACCGGTCTCAAGCCTGAGCAAATAGTGAGGGTTGTGTCAGGACGGTCATCTGCCAATAGAGTTGTATTCGGGCCCAAAAAATCCGACCCGGCCCCAGCCCGTAGCCATCTTTTCAAACCCCACCCTGAAGAATTAACAGTAATTACAGGTCAGAACCCCCCACCCCCAACATTTTTTATTGAACATTTGTGGTAAATAATTACTGAAAACGACTCAAATTCAGACCAAGGCTGAGAAGGATCACAGACACAGGTAATCAGTTAAGTGAGTTTATTTACAGTGCTGGGGTAAAGGAAGTCAGGGTTCCTGGAAGGAAAGGGGAAAAAGATTAATGATGATGTTTGGGGAATATTGTAGTTTTAGTGATTGATTAAGTCTCTCTCTCTTACAGAAGGAACTTGGAGGAGGCAGACCAGAGGGAGGAGGTGAGTGTCCACCAGGTGAGTAATTCCATGCATTTATCCAAGAGTCCCAAGTAGTGTCTTGCAGGTGGCAGCTGGTGGAGGAGTGTCAGGCTGGAGTACAGAGTTTTCTCAGAGAAGGAGTCCAGTTTGGAGGCAGCTTGTCCGGTTTGGGTTCCAGAGGTGAGTCACAGATTTGTCTTGAAAACACAGGGAGACATAAGCTGATTAAACATAAGTTCACGAAGGAAAACATTAAAATGGCTGTCTCACAGTACCCAAGGTGACTGAATGATTCAGTGAAGACTGGAACCTCCTCCAAGGCTTAAATAGCAGCTGGACTCGTTAACCGGATTGGCAGCAGGTGGTTACACAGGAGCTCCATCTCCAGCACTCAGCAACTGCAAGGTGAGTTCTCACACATACACACACACACATACACAAACCCAACAGTACCCCCCCCCAAACACCGCCTCCAGGCGATCAAAGGCGCTTGTCAGGGTGTCTCCTAAAAAAGTCAGTGACGAGACCAGGATCCAAGATGAAGGACCTGGGAATCCAAGATCTCTCCTCGGGGCCGTAACCCTCCCAATCAACCAAAAACTGATGCCCACGACCCCGTCTCCGAACATCCAGGAGTCGATGAACGGTGAACACAGTCTGATCATCAACCACTTGAGGGGGTGGACGATCGAGGTCGGAAGGATTCAACGGATCCTCTACATAGGGCTTAAGTTGGGACAAGTGGAAGGTGGGATGAGCACGCATAGAACGAGGGAGTCGAAGTTTAACAGCAGAGGGGTTAACAATTTTGATGACAGAAAAAGGTCCAATAAACCGGGGTCCCAGTTTTCTGGAGGTGTCCTTGAGGGAGATGTTCTGAGTGGAGAGCCATACCTTCTGTCCCACAGCATACAGAGGAGCCGGAACACTGCGACAATCATCCCACCTCCTGGTTTGTTCATGGGACCGAAGAAGAGCCTCCTTGGTCTGCCTCCAGAGATCTGTCTGCAACGTCGTAGGTGGTGCTGGACAGAGGGGACAGACACGTCAACCTCCTGATGGGGAAACAGTGGAGGCAGGTAACCCAGAGACGCTTCAAAAGGAGAGAGGCCGGTAGCCGAGGACGTGTGAGTATTATGGGCATACTCGACCCACTGGAGAAGAGAGGACCAATTAGCAGGGTTATTGTCAATGACACAGCAAATAGAGGACTCAAGTTCTTGGTTGCATCTTTCAGACTGACCGTTGGTTTGGGGGTGATAACCAGAAGACAAGCTCACCAAGGCACCAAGGGCTTGACAGAAACCTTCCAAACCTGAGACACAAATTGGGGACCACGATCCGAGACGATGTCACTAGGTATGCCGCAAGTAGGTAGGCCACAAGCTGGTGGTTACCCAGGAACTCCATCTCCAACACTCAGCAACTGCAAGGTGAGTTCTCACACATACACACACACACACACACACACCACACACACACACACACACACACACACACACACACACACACACACACACACACACACACACATATATATATAATTTCTCATGTAATATACACTGTACTAAACTTTTGAAAGATATGATTATCAGACTATTTTAAAATGATCAAGTCATAATATGTTAATTCATTCATTCATTCAACCTTTATTTAGTCAGGTAAATCTTTTGAACCTCATGGGCTCATTTATGAAAGCGACCTGCTAAAACTAAAAAATATATCAATTAAACCTTATATACAAATTGGTTCCCTTATTTTTTTATATTTACCTAATTTTTTGTTCCTCCATTCCAACCAGGGATGTCTGTTTTTAAATTCCCGAGCCTGACTTTCACTCCACAAGGCTGGCCAATTTGGATCTAAAAATGAAACAAGGAGTTTTAAAACAGAGTAAAAAGCATAGCATTTTGTTGATTATTGGAGTGACAGACTTTGTCACAAACAAATCATTTTTATATTCACATATTTATTTATATGAAATGTTACTGTAAAATTCTGGACAGTAACCGTGTTTCCATCAAGGTTTCTTGATGCGCATTTTGGAGTTTGGCATCAGAAAAGGTCGATAAAAACATGCTGCTTGAGCTAGCTTCAGCTAACTTGTACTAGCCGACACTTACCTGGGGAAATGCAGATATCAACCTCGTCATTATGGCTGGTTTCGGCCGTCGAACTGGTAGGTTCTTCTGATAACGTTGTTGTCTCTGTAGCTTCAGGTTCAGCAGCTGCTGGTTTGTAAAAACATTCAAAAAGTGTCGCTTGTTTTCTTTTCATTTTGAGTCTGTGACTGTCGTCGTTAGCGAGAATGCTCTACCACACCGTCTGTCGCCCGCTTGCATCCCGAGCAGCCAATCATAAAGGAGCTTCTTAAGAAACCAATCACAGAGCAGAGAACTATGGTAGTGAGCTCAGCTCAGCCAATGGCTGTGAGCCTCACGTACAACAGAGGAACACGAAACCATGGCAACCGCGAGAGTTGCGGCGCAGTGAAGAGTCCTTATGAGCAGCGAACATAATTTATCTTTATGCAACGCGTGTTTGTTGTCACGTTACGTATCATTGGGCACATTTAAGTGGTTATACGGAAATCCCCAAGCTTTTCTAGTGGGTATACGGCGTATACCTGCGTATCACGTAGACTACACCACTGAAATTAACTTCCCAAAATTCTGAAACATGGCAATCACATTTAAAACAAGCACAACTTAGCTACGCTCAGTAACCAGCACGTCAACTGTAACACGACACGGACTCTCTCTGAGCCGCGTTCAGGTCGGTTCCGGTCCACTTTAAAGGAGCAGAATTCGGGTTTCAGAACCACTATCCGACAAAGTTCTAACAGTAATATGCTTCTTCGACCTGCTCTAACATGTAAAATACCAGCACAGCAATCTTGTTGATGTTAATAACAGCTTTTCAGGCAATTTGACTCGGCGGTCAACAAAGCTTTGTACAGGAGTCTGTGCGTGAACTGGACGGAACCAGAACCCCCACAGACCACGGGCTGACAAGACCTCACCTAAAAGCTTCTAACAGCGTGTTAAAGACTTGAACGAATAACAATCTCTAAGCTTCAAATAAAAACATGCAGAATCTGCCTGTCTTGAACACCTCAGCCAAAAATTATCACCTTCAGAGTCCAAAAATTGGAATTATCATGCCAACATAACGTTTCAAGTTCATGATGGATCACAGATTTATCAATAAACTTTCAGAAAACACGTACGGCCACCAGATGTAAAGGATTTTATCAGGGGTCAGTATCCCCGTACGGGCCACCAGATGAAGGAAACATGAGGGGAACCACCATATTGTGTCTTTAAACACATACGGTGCCACCCAGATGTAAAGGATTTTAGGGGGGTCAGTATTAAGCTGACCTCTTTATCCTTAATTACAGGTAACCCCCGACCTACGACCCCATCGACCTGCGAACCACGGGACCTACGAACATATCATATTTAATAAAAATATGAATTAAAAAAAAAAAAAAAATTTTTTTTTTTTTTTTTTTTTTTTTTGTGTTTAAATGTTCTTAATTTCATGTGTACATCACTTTGTTGCAGCTCTGGTTGTTTTAAAGGCTTTATAAATAATAATTATGATAAAAAAGATCATTTCTGATCATTTTTGAGCAATTTTTGAGCAATCTTGGGCAACAGGAAGTAGGTCTTCAGTTTACACGGTCACAAATTAATGTAGAACACCGGACGCTATTTTAGGTTCAGTCACTGGGGTCTCCGGTCACAAATTAATGTAGAACACCGGACGCCATCTTAGGTTAGCTGCCGAGAGCCGGACGAAGACTGGTGACCAGGATGGCTTCATATGGATTAATTACTAGCTGGAAACGTCTCTGTGAACTTTGTGGATGTCTCAGGCAGCAGCGGATTTATCGCCGATCGTGCCAGGCCGCCGTGCGAACACCTCCGGCCGGCCTGGCTACACCTCCGGCCTGGCTAGCTCCAGAGCTAACACTGGAGCTAACACGGGAGCCGGCCTTTTGAACACTGGTGACCAGGATCGCATCATATGGATTAATTACTAGCTGGAATAGCTCTGTGGACGTCTCAGGCTGGAGCAGCGGCTGGAGCAGCAGCTGCAGATTGATCGCGCCGCCGCTCCAACACTAGCTCATGGCTTGGCTAGCAGAAGCTAGCCAGCTAGCTAACACAGGTCTGGAGCAGCTGCGGTGGCTTGCCGGCCCCCGCGCTGCTTGGCCCGAAAACAATCAACGCATGGCAACCTATGTCGGCTTTGACCATCTCAAAGTAAGAAAATATATTTTTATTTATTCTGTAAATGTGAATAGCAATGTTTAACATTACAGTACACTACTTTACATGCTTAAATGTGTGCGCGCGCTCCGTTAGCATGATAAATAAAGGTTGAATGAATGAATGAATGAATAATTTTTTTTTTTATATAATTTTCACCCCCTACCTACGAACGGATCGAGCTGCGAACGGTTCTTAGGTCCCAAACTCGTTCGTAGGTCGGGGGTTCCCTGTAATTACTTATTCAGATTGAATAGTAATTTCACGGATTCTTTCTTTTTCAGTTTACCCAATATTTCTGTGATCTTTCTGATGGATAAATAAATAAAGCCATTAAGTGACAGAGACGTTAACTTAGTTTGGTATGTCAAAGACACTACCATTTATTTAAAATAAATCAACTAAATTAACACCATTACACTTGATTGACATGATTTCACTTTCTTGCAATTTAACACGTCAGCACATTTAAATTGCAACACAACAGACATAAATACAGGATGTCATTATATTTAGTCTGTGGCTCTTTAGCTTAAATATAGTTTCCAGATAGATTGAGAGGGATAAGGGAATAGGAGGAAAGATGGAGAGATGGTTTAAAGGAAATTGTCTTGAGCATGTTACCAGAAGTGACACTTCCCATCAGATTTCTGCTGAAATCCAGGTACGTTTGTAAACAGCTCTTTACCTTCGACGACGAGTCTGATAAAGAGATGACACCAGCCTTTCAGGCGTACAGAATCGTTGCAGGTCCAGCACGTCCGAGCCGGTTCTTGTTTACGTTTTCAACGTCTCCTCGGATCCGCGTCGATCATCAGAAAATNGGGGCGCGGCGGTGGCCCTTGCTGATTGGGATCCCCAGGCAACGGCATCATTTGCCTACATGGTAGATCCGAGTCTGTTCTCCGCTCTGCTCCCTCCCCCTCCAACCCTCCCTCCTCTCTGCTCTTTACGGTGGGGAAAAAGGTAAAACAAGCAGCTACGGAGCCAGCATAAGAGCTTGTAAATAAGTTTATTGGTTTTTACTGATAGATAATTAGTTATTAGCGGTACTGCATTTTAAATAAAAATAGCACAAATCCGCTTATGAATTATAAAAGTTAGTCAAACCACAAAAACGCTGACAAAAAGTTTAGGTCCGCTGTAAGCGGATTAGCGCTTTAGCGCTCTCTAGCGGTCTGTGCCCACCTTTGCTCCTTCCTGTGTATGTTAAATGGAAAAGCCTTCTCTTAACCGAGGGGGGACTTCAGGTTCCAACTTTCAAAGACATATAATGCAGCTTTAAATCTGATTCCCAGGCAGTTCACACCTGTTGAGAACAGAGTAGCTGCTTCTGTGAATTAGAGTAACAAAGACCTTTAAAAAAAACTACTGTTAAGGTGTGATGTGCTGATTCGTCAATTTACATAGGATGGGTATGTTATCTCGGGTATGTGTGGGCGTTTTCTCAGCTTCCAATTTACATAGGTTGTTGCGTGGCATGTCAGCCTGTTTATAACTTCACTGTCACACAGCCTGCTCCTTGAATTGAAAAAGCCCTTTGGATAGAGGGTGAAACGTTTTCTGTAACAAATAAAGTCCAGTTGTTTTTGTATTGAACGCTTGTTCTGATTCAACCTCCTTCCTTAAAACAAACCACGGGTCAGAACTCATTTAGCTGTGCTGAGATTTATGAAAGGAGCAGAGAGAGGTGGCGACATCAATAAATCAGCAGCTTATCATACCGCTAAAGACACGATCCTTAACGGCTAAAGCCTTAGCTGTCTTGTTCCACAGCTGCCTGAGACTGACCATGTCTTTGGCGATATGATAAGCTGCTGATTTATTAATGTTGCCACTAGGGGATGCACCGATAAATTGGCCGGACAATTTATCGGCCCCAATTTCCTTAATTTTGAGAAATCAGAAATCGGTTGATACTTGCATGAGAAACCGATTTCACAGATTTTTGTAGTTCTAACAACAATTGTCTAAACTTCATTTATATTTCAGAGCACTACCTCATATCCATTTAAAACAAGTTTGTATTGTTTCTAGGATATTGTTCAATGGTATTTTTTTTTTTTCAATAAAATAATATTGGAAAATTGAGGGTGCATTGTGACCTTATAACACCTCACAGTGTCGCTTATATAACAAAATCGGTATCGGCCAAAATCGGAATCGGCAGGTCAGACTTTAGAAATCGGTGATCGGCCAGAAAACTGCAATCGGTGCACCCCTAGTCGCAACTTCTCTCTGCTCCTCTTATAAAGCTCAGCACGGCTAAATGAGTTCTGACACGTGGTTTGTATTTAAGAAGGTGGTTGAAAAAACACTCTGAGCTGCAGCTTCATGGTTCCGAGTGGAGTCTTACTTTACTGCAGTTCACACAGGCTTAGTTACATGAAGGTGGTACAGCTGAATGGACTGTACTTACAGCGCCTTTCTATCTTATCACTCAATGCTCTTTACAACACAATCTGTGCCTCATTTACTTACTCATGCACGCTACTAGATCTATACAAAGAACAATCAGAGCTTTATCACATTCATACACCCAGGAACACTTCAGCGTGTGACTGCTGGTGGAATCAACCCCCCAACTCTCCCATTGGAGGAGACTGCTCTAGCCTCTCAGCCACAGCTGCCCCCAGCTGAAGAGGATTATTATTTAATATATGTAAATAAATGTCTGAAAAATAAACACATATATGTAAATAGTTTTTTTTTTAGACATTTATTTTGTAGAGTTACAGCTGTTTGTTAATAAATGTGCCTGTGTGACAACTGGGACAAAGCTTAGACTCAGAAATATATTTTTGTTCTTACTTTATGGGAAGAAAAAATATCGAGATATATATCGTATATCGCAATTTATCATAAAATATTGATGTTAATTTTGGTCTATATCGCCCAGCTCTACCTCTGTCTTTTTCCTGGCAGCTACATTTCTAACATCCTTCTACCAATACCCACTGTCCCTCCTCTGGACAAGTCCAAACCATCTCAGTCTGGCCTCTCTAACTTTATCTCCCAGTTGTTCAACATGTGCTGTACCTCTGATGATCTCATTCCTAATCTTATCCATCCTTGTCACTCCTAGGGAGAACCTCAACATCTTCATTTCTGCCAATTCCAGTTCTTTCTCATGTGTTTTGGGGGCGATGGAAAGTCTATGTGAAACTCTTTCAACTGATGATGCATGGGTATATGAATGCACACTTCTATACATTATGTGTATGAAGTTTAATTAAATTATCTTGAGCGGATCAGAAGTTATGGGCTGGACATGGGCAAGTTTACAGACGTACAGACTGAGATTTTATTGTAACACGTCCACCTTCAACTGGCGTATCACAAATCAGCTCCAAACCATACAGACCAATTACAAGATGCTGGGCTGGGTGGTGTGTTGAGAACAAGAAGACAAAAAATGAAGTGTTTGTGTTAATCCTGATGGTGTATTGAGTGAACTATACAGGAAAGACTGCTTGTTTCATCATCTCTTTGAAGATACTAACAAGTACATAAACTGCTCTTCATTGATTGAGAAACTTCTTTCTGGCTTCAAAGCTCACAGTCATTATTGAACTCGTCCATCGTGCTGATCAGACAAGTTTTAACTTTTTTTTTTACCCTAATCCCACAACTCTCTAGCTTCCATGCCCCAGCTGGGAAAATATATGGTAATTTGTTTTGGGTCTACTTCTCACCTCATCAGCGCACCTGCTTCACTCTCTTCAGTAGCTTAGAGTCAGTTGGCACCAAATCGTGTCATTATCCTTTTAAAAAAAATCTTCAAATAAAAGTTGTTCCTAGTCATTACTCCCAATAATTGGACTATTAACTATGAAAGATGTCTGGTGCATGAAGACAGACACATTTATTTAAATCAAACAGTGATATGAGGAAAAGACTGTTTTCACAGCTGACAGGCTAAACATCATATTCCTACTGGGAGGAGCCCTCTAGTGTTGTTGAGGAAAAGAAAAGGTCAGAGCTGATTAATTGTGTCCAATCAACACACTTGTTCTGTTCAGTTATACATGTGAATTACCCTTTTGATTTTGTGCCCACTCTTGAAAGCAAAAATAGATTGTGTTTCCGTTTTTAAAAGATTTTCCAAGTGGAAAATGTCTTTCTTTTAAATACCAAGTGAAGTGAAAGAAAAATTTGTATACAATATGAAGTCATGCACAGACAGAAAAATGCACAGTTTACTGAAAGGTCAGAAGGAGTATACATGGTCTCTTCCCATCTGCTGACATTCACTGGCTTCTGGTTTGTAAATGTCTTACTTTCAAGAGCACCAATCCACACAGGAAAATAATACTTTCTTAAACTGCTAAATAAAATCTGAAAAACAGGTGTTGGCTAAAAAATAATGGAACAGTTGTAGTTTTTTATTTTATTTTATATATTGTACTAAAGCTGTGCAATTCATGAGAACCTGACTGCATTCAGGGCATGGTTTTTTTATTGTTAGGATAGGGATATTGTGTGCAAACCTTTTATATTATTTTCTTCTGCAGCTTCTTATATATCAAGTCTGTTATATCTGTAAGGTTTCTGACAGGCTACAGTACATGGTCAATTTCAGAGGTTTTCAAAGAAGAAACAATTGAAGTAGCAGGATCCTGCATTTGTTTAAGCATTTAATAGTTTGAAAAGCACTAGAATAAAAAGGGGAATCTTTTGTAGCTTTGACATCCACCTCTTTCATTTACTTTTTTCTCACCCCCCGTGTCTCAGTATGAACTAAATGAGAGTGGAGTTGAACGCAACATTACAGAACCTAAATTAATTATTAAAAGCTGTCTGGCTGTGGGCTAGCATAGCTTTTTGATGGCCACAGGGGAAAATAACCCTGACTGTGAGTCAAGGAGACCAAGGATAGCAGTCAAGAGTAAGAGAGGTGGAGCACAGCGACTTAATGGCTGATCTCTAAAAGAGGAATTACAAAGGGCATACAGGATAATGTGATAAGAAAAAGAAAATGCATTTAGCTGCATGCAAACCTTGTAGAATTGAATTCTATTAGGCTGCTGGACCTCAAGGGAAGACAGAACAGATTCTGATTAGAGCCAAACCATTGGCATCCTAAACCTAGGCCTACTGGTTTCTTGAGAATACCACCTGAAAGTACCCGTTTCCTTCCAGATCTGTCAAAATGGCAGAAACAGAAAACCCCACAACTACAAAATATACAAACATTAGAAGCTCACTGAGATTTTAACAGTTGGTTCTGATGACTACAAAAAAGTTTGCAAGATTTTTCTAGATAAAATTTGATACTAATACTAGGGATGGGGCCGATCCGATCAGTATTGGCCTCAGATACCAGCATAATTTACGTATCGGATTTTTCCGATCCAACTTGCAGAGATTTCCAATCCATGATGCATGTCTTTGTCTTGAAACTTCTCGTGTGATTCCCTGCCAGCTGCTCTGCACGTTGACTTCAAACTATGGAATGGATTTCCTGAACGGAGGCGTGTCTCATGAACCCAGAGTAATAAGACCCACCTGACATTCAAGAAATCCATTTCACAGTTTGCAGCTAGCTAAAATGTGCAGTAGCACTGTGGCTAACAGCTAGCAAACTTTTCATCGAAACATGTCTGCTCTATGGAAGTATTTTACACTAGAAACACCACAAAACAACGCAGCAACATGCAATGTCTGCAGGGCCATAGCACCACATTAAACCGCAGTCAAGTTAGTTTTACATTGGACATTCGAGCTCCGGGGCTTCAGTGGGGCGCTACTCTTGCTGAACCCGAAAAAGGGCAGCCCGATCCTGGCCTGCAGCGTCCAATCTGCTCGTCTCCGAGGAGGGGTAGACTGAGTGCGGCTGACCGAAATCAGACTGCCCGCCCCAGATTGAACAAGAAGAACACACCGCTGAAGCCACGGAGCTCGAATGTTTACTGAGAAGTTGCTAAACTTCATCGTAATTATCCTGATGCATGCTCAGATTCATCGTAATTAATGACCAACCACTATCAGTTGTAGAAAACGAAGATTTTGCAACTTGATACTTACAGCCAAGATGTAGTTTACCCTCCAGGAGATATTTGACATTATCTAAATGAATGCTCCTACAAGCACCCTGCGGATGTTGGATGTTGTCTATCATGGTGCACTAAGATTTATAACTGGCTGTGATTATTGTACCCACCACTGCACCCTGTATTCACTGGTTAACTGGACATCATTAACCTCACGCAGACTTTTCCATTGGTACACTTTCATCTTTAAATCACTTCTTGGTCTGCTGCCCTCATACATCTCCTCCTACATGTCCTTGCGTGAGTGCAGTTACAGTGTGCGCTCTCAGGACATGATCACCTGCAGTGTTCCGTCAGTGAGGACTGAACTTGGAAAAAGGGCCTTCTCCTATTATGCTCCTGCTTCCTGGAATATCTTACAAAAAGACTTAAAGCTCTCGGCCTTGACCTCTCTAAATGGTTTTAAGAATCTGTTGGAATCCTGGCAAAAACCAATGCAGATATGTTCTTGTTTTTGATTTTATACATCTATCTTATAATGTTTTGCTAGTTTTTGATACTTTGTTTAAAAAAAATCTGTATTTCTCTCTTATGTTTTTCTATTGTTTATTGTTTAAGGAAATTCTACCATTGCTGTTCATCATTCTTTAGTTTGTAGCAGGTCGCTCTTGTAAATGAGTCCACGAGGCTCAATGAGATTTACCTGAATAAAGGTTGAATGAAAAAAAAATGTATCAGTGAAACGGTAGACAATTGTAAAAAGCATATGAATTGAAATATACAAGAAAATTATATTTAAAAAAACAAAACAAAAACAGCTACATTATAAAGCGATGTAAAATACTAAAAACAGGAACATATGTGCCATGAATTTAGCAGATGTAAAACCATTTATTTTATTTTATTAATGTATTCATTCGTTTAAAAGAGACAAAATAAACTAAACAAATTCACCAAAAAGAAAACATTGAATTAAGAGTGCAGAAAGAAGAAAAATTCTTATATCTCCCCCTTATTAAAAAAAAAAAAAAAAACTTTAAACAATCATTTAAATTCATCACTTTAATATCCACTTTAACGCTAGGAATAAAAAAAAAAAAAACGTTTTGTGTTAGCAGAATTTAATTATAACTTTGAAACTTATCCAACAATAATAAAATTGACCTCAAGTTGCCTTTTTGGACATGCATGCATATATTTGTACAAATTGTACTTGAGAGGAGATTATTGCAGCCTCAAATAAAATCAACAATTATGATGATATCGGAACTGGAACGGGATTGGGATCGGACGATATCCAGATTTTGGTATCGTGATTGGATTGGGATCTGAGATGGTTTGGGCATGTCCAGAGGAGGGACAGCGGGTATATTGGTAGAAGGATGTTAGAAATGCAGCTACTAGGAAAAACACACAGAGGAAGGCCAAAGAGGAGATATATGGATGCAGTTAGAGAGGACATGGAGGTAGTTGGAGTGAGGACAGAGGATGCAGAGGACAGAGTGAGGTGGAGGAGGATGACTCGCAGTGGCGACCCCTGAAAAGGGAAAAGCCGAAAGAAGAAGAAGAAGATTGGATCGGAAGTTTAAAAAATGTGGATTGGTGCATCCCTAACTAGTACTGGTCTTTGTGAAATAATAATAAAAATAAAATTTCAAAGACAACTTTGGTCTCTTCATTCAGATGAGTATTAATTTGTTATGGTATAGAACTCCCTGTAATTAACAGATTCTACTTCAGTGACTGATTCTGATCATTAAAGGGTGAATATATTAATTAAGTTGTTGTTGGTCAGTAAACTGACCAGCTGGTGCCCCACTTTAACAAGTGCTAAATACATTAAAACAAGTGTAGTGGAGGGGAGTAGAGTGTCACCCTTCTTCCTCTATCTAACATTCATATTTGCTAGAGTGTAGTGTATCCTTTTCTTCCAAATATAGTCAAAATTAATTTGAGTTATATTTTTATGGCTTTATTAGGATAGGGAGTAAGCTGGATAAATACATCTAGATTTCATTTTGGTCAAAAATATAACAAACTAATGTAATGTCCCATCGTAACCATAAATTGGCTCTAAATTAACCTTTCTCAATCACATTCCATGTATTTTGTTTTTCGTTAGAATATGGATTTTTATTAAAAAAAAATATACCCAAATACGATATAACTTCTGATTGGGATATTGTAAACTTCAGTCAGATGAGTGTGATGAATAGACAACAATTCACATTTGGCTGGGTAAATTCAAAATAAGATCTAAGACTTTTGAAAAATATTTTGATAATTTGAAAGATTTTAGGGCTCTCGTTTATATTCTCCATGAAAACAGTGGCTAGTTGACTTATGATAAATTGTTTTCCTAAAATATTAAGAGAGATAGCATCTAACAATATAATTAACAACATCTTAAAACAGCCAAGTTATTTATTATAATTAATTTAACAGCCGGAATCAGTAAAAAAAAAAGTGACATAATACGGTTGGTAAAGGAAATAGCGCCCCCTTCAGTTCCGGAGTGCAGTAGAACCATTTCCAAATATGGTACGGGACTGACAGTGGTCCGTCCACACCCTTTTCTGTTGGCTGCAGCGAGGTGTACTTGCATTTACCTTGAAACTGGTGCCACTTGGACTAGCCATTAGCTCATCTTTCCTGAGAAAACTTTTACCTGATATTCAAAATCAAAACACTGAGTTTTACAGCAGGCAAGATACCAACTACTGATAACTCCACAAAACCCAACTTGAAAAAAAATAAAATAATAATACTGTAATAATAATAATAATAATGTCTTTTCCTGTCATCTGCGTATGTTTCCCATACACAGACGAAATTCGTCTCTGCATTTAACCCAACCACCTACCAGGTGGTACAGTGAGCAGCCCGAAAGCGCCCGGGGAGCTGGAGAAATAGGTGTGCACATATACCCCAAGGTGGGTAGTGGCCGGGGCGCGAACCCGCGTCCTTTGGGTCCCAAGTCAAAAGCCCTGCCACTAGACCATCTAAATGGAAGAAATTATATTTAAAAAAATGAAACGAAAACAGCTACTTTATCAGAATCAGAATAATCTTTATTGACATTGCACCGGGGTACAATGGGAATATGTACGCACAGTCATCCGAAAGAAGGACTAAGTGTACGAAGCTGCAGCTAGTTATCAGCACAGCCATCTTATTCCTTATCAGAATAATAATCTTAGATATGAAAAGGGGAGAATAACCATGAGGGTAGATAGTGGTATTACAAAAAAGATCTTTCACATCTTGTCTATCAGGACACGATTTGAGACATCAAAAAACTCTACCAGCAAGCACAGTTAAAACAAGATTACATATGCATTTGAGGTCGAGGTGGTGAGATTAGTCCATGAGCCTTTTTCAGATCAGCCACAGTTCTGATGATGTTGTTCAGCCAGCAGTTCTGATAAGCTTGCACAGAAAGTTCTCTGGGGTGGGGTGTTTGAGTCCCATCTGGACGATCCGCATTCCAAAATGGTCTAATTGTGGGAATCCATTCCACTGATCCATGCTATGAACCTTCCTCATGGTCGAACCCACCATGTTGACGAGTCCCAGTAGCCGCCAGTAGCCTGTGATTCTCATAAATCGCATCCACCTTACAGTTAAGCTCGTAAATCAGCTGATTTAGCAAAGCCACGGCACGGATCAAACTTTCACATCAACTCGGGAGCTTTGTCATGGCCGAAACTGCTCTCGAAGTCTTCCTCAGTTTCCGATAGAACAGACCTCTGCCGATGCCGAAAAGCAAAGTGCCTGCCATCATAAATCCAATTATGTAAATATCTTCAACGTCCCCCACAGACAGGACTGAGAGACACATCACTTTCCACTCTCCCCAGGAATCCATAACGTAACCTTAAGAGTGTGTCTGTGCTGGGCAAGCTGGTTCTCCTGGACCTTGTCGTTTTGTTGAAAAAATCTTGGCAATAGAGTTGATCGTCCATGATACCAAATCCATAATCTCAATTTACATTCAAGAGATGAGCACAAAGGAGCTGCAAACACACAGCGAGCTAAGCAGGGAGAAGGGAAACGAGGGAGCAAAGGCAGAAACAGCCACCTACGACCAGAGCGAGGGAGGGAAAAAAAAAGTTTAAAAAAAAAATGTAAAAATTAAATACTAAAAACAGGAACATGTCTGCATTGTTATTTTTTCCACAAACTTAGCAGTTGTTAAGGTTAAGAGCTTCAGGACTTTTTGCAAGGTGTTCCAGGACAAGAGCAGAGTAGAAGTCCCTTTTGCCCAGTTCAGTCCTCACTGAGGGAACACTGCATGTGATAATGTCCTTTGAGCGCTGTAGCTGCACTCACGAGCAGAGTAGAAGTCCCTTTTGCCCAGTTCAGTCCTCACTGAGGGAACACTGCATGTGATAATGTCCTTTGAGCGCTGTAGCTGCACTCACATAGTGACATGTAGGATATATGACGGCAAAAGATCAACAAGTGATTTAAAGATGAAAATGTACCAGTGTGAGAGTCTGCATGAAGTTAATGATGACCAGTTAACCTGTGAATACAGGGTGCAGTGATAGTTACAGCCAGTTATGAATCTTAGCGCACCATGATAGGCAGCATCCAACATCTACAAGGTGCTTGTAGGGGCGTTCATGTAAATAATGTCACTGTAGTCAATAGACAGAAGGAAAGTCGCAGTTACAAGGCGTTTCCTATATTCAGAGTTAAACAGGATCTATTTCTGAAAAAGAAACCCAGTTTAACTTTCAGTTTCTTCACCAAGTTTTCGATATGAGGCTTAAGAGATGTGAATCGACCAAAACACCCAAGTATTTGTAAAAATCGACAAACTCAATAGGAACACCATTTGAAGATAAAATAGAAGCAAGGACTGCTACCGACTTCCTGTTTGAAAACAACATCCCTTTGGTTTTGTCAGCATTTAGCACCAGTTTGAGATGGAACAAATCGGACTGGATGTCGAAAGCAGATTGTAAAAACTGGAAAACCTTAGCAACTGTTTTAGCTCGACAATCCATCGGCCGTGGTGTAGTGGTAATGGCAGTCGTCTCCCGATCGGAAAGTTGGCGGTTCGACTCCCGGGACCCGCACCATGTGTCGTTGTGTCCTTGGGCAAGACACTTAACCCTGAGTTGCTCCCGGTAGGACTGGAAAGCACCTTGCATGGTAGTCTGCCGCCACCGGTTTATGAATGTGTGTAGCATTCAATATATGTGTAGCACTTTGAGATTTTCAGTAATTAAAAGTGCGTTATAAATTGAATTAATTATTATTATTATTATTATTATTTAAAAAACGGTGTCATCAGCATAGAAATGTAATGATGCATAGGAATGAACTGACCTACTTACTGTAGATTGTGAAGAGGGTGGGTCCTAAGACTGAACCTTGTGGTACACCGTTGTTAAGATAACTGGAAGAATCATTATGTATCTCTTCCGATTTGAGAGGTAATTAGAGAACCAACCAAACATGTGATCTAAGAAACAAATTTCTTAATGAGCCACAGTGTCAAACACTTTAGACAGGTCTAAATAAAGAGCAGCACAATAATTAGCATCCAATGCTTCACAACCTTCAGTGAAGCGGTGTGCTGTGTTGTTTCCTGAAACCAGATGGGGACGTATCCAAATCCTTGATTTGAGAGTTTAGTTTTTTTTTTTTTTTTTTCTAAAATCTTAGCAAGAATAGAGTTTAGAGATTGGCCGATCAGTATGGTGGGGTCACCTCCTTTCAAAAGCTGTTTTCCAAGCGTTTGGAACGGATCTGGCTTATGCACGGGTTAATGAGACACCGGTACTGGAAACAGGAAAAAAAAAAATCGAATTTGGCTACATGAAGTCACCGAGTATCAGCACTTTTTTTCTTCTTCCCACGTGCGGGTGCTTGTTATCGCGCGAGGAGCTAAAGCTTTTTTTTTTCTTACGTCGACTCTTCCAGGGTGCAGAAAAAGGCACGCAGCTGCTGCCTACTATCACAAACACAAACCCACGTTTTTTTTTGTGTTAAATATATAAATAATTTAATTGACACAACTGTCCACGTTTTTATTTATTTATTTTTGTTTTACAGACTTTTTTTTATTATTTTTT
>JBBPBX010051581.1:6516-16832 GCA_038048925.1 Garcialebias charrua
AAAGTCATATATGTCGTTACACATAAGCACGAATAAAGCTAAAAAAACAGCCCCTCTCTGTTTTATTGACTCCAAAAAAAAAAACAAAAACAAAAACACAAATAACTTCAGCAGAACAGGTCCCTCTGGCCTGCCAGCCGTCATAAAGGGAGGGGGCCATCTCCCCCCCTCCCTCACGGCTCACGGGGTGTTAGCCTAATCAATGAGCCCCGGCAGGGTGCCTCTGCTCCGTCTGTAGCGGACAGGCACAGAGGCGTCTGCAAGCAGGCCCCCCACCCCTCATGGAGACAGGTGAGGGGGGTCACGTGCTCCAGCCCCCGCTCCATTGTGAACGACGGGGCGGTCAATACACTAACCAAGCAAACACGTGACATGTCCGCGCCTCAGGGAGGCGCACCGACAGAATCTAACGACGGGGGGGCCACGTCAGAAGCCCACAGGCAACCACAAGCTTCACACGTTCACAAAGGCAATTGTGATCGAACTGCTGTGTGTGTAAACAAATCATGGCTGAATCAGATTCCTCTTCCTGTTATTCGAAGGGAACTAGGCTCTCTATCACCAAACAATTTAAAGTCTGCCAAGCACAAAGAATCACCTCCACGTTCTCACGTTACAGCTGTCCCTTTATCATTATTGGACGACACGCAATGTCCAAGCAGTGATCCGGCAGCACGTGACCTTTCTCACTGTGCTAGTTCAGCTCTGCTCTTAAACAATATTCCCCCAACGGGTAAAACACAGAACCCGGCTGGTTTGTCTAGTTCCAACACTCTGTTAAGGCCGAGGACTAGTAAACTAGACCTATCCAGGACACCGATTGGGGTCAGGAGATCCGCTCGTTTACAAAACTCGCAGCTTCTCAGTCCCATGACCCCAAACAAGGAGAGAAAAAACAGACATTGTGTTCCACTTCTGTCTAATAAGGACGTCAGGTTGCATCTGCCCTCGATCACTCTTGATCAGAGCAGTGTGGCAGTCACATCGGCAAAAAGGCCGTCTCCCCAACTTGGTTGACCCCCAAGGGATCACAGCTTCCAGGGCCCTTGGAGGGGAACTGGATACACAACTGCTCTTCTTCAGGGTCAAACTATGCCACCAGAAGAAGCAGTCTTGCCGCTTAGGCTGAGAGCTGTTAAAAAATTTCAGCTTGTTGGCAGAAAAGAACAAGCTGATGGCATCAGGCCTGCCGGAAAATGTGGTTAAAAACCATCCAAAATGCCCGTGCTATGTCAACACAGTCTCTCTACGCACTGAAATGGCGTATTTTTGAAGCTTGGTGCACAGAAAGAAATATTATTTCTTACTCATGCGACCTGGCTCAGCTCCTGACTTTCCTTCAGGACTTACTAGAAAAAGGTCGTTCTTTCTCAACGATTAAAGTTTTCCTATCAACTATTTCAGCCTGTCACGAAGGCTAGGGACACAGGACACCTGGTGCGTATCCAATCATAATAAGATTTATGAAGGGCGTGCTAAGAATGAAACCACCCAGCAGGATCCTGACCCCTGGTTGGGATCTTAGCCTGGTCTTGGGGGCTCTCTGTGATCCTCCATTCGAGCCACTGAGTGAGGTTAAGATAGATTTATTATCTTATAAAACCGCTCTACTCTTGGCCCTTTGCTCGGCGAAACGCATGGGTGACCTCCATGCATTGTCTGTACATCCAATGTGTACCAGATTCGCCCCTGACAGGTCAAAGGTCACCCTAAGGTCTAATCCTACATACATCCCCAAGGTCTTGACTTTAAACCATAGGAGTAAGGACTTTGATCTCTCCTCCTTCCCACCTGCTCCTGTCCTCACTCAGGAACAGGAAAGGCTGAAGGCTCTCTGCCCCGTGAGAGCTTTATGCACTTGCATGCAGAGAACAGCCGAATGGAGAAAAACAAATCAACTGTTTGTGTGCTTTGCAGCACCTGCTACCGGAAAGGCCCTATCAAAACAACGCCTCTCACATTGGGTAACTGAGGCCATTAAAAGGGCGTACAGTAGCAAAGGTCCACAGGTGCCCTCTGGAGTACACGCTCACTCTACTAGGTGCTTGGCCACTTAGTGTTCACTGTTCAAGGGTGTACCAGTTGCAGACATTTGTGCTGCTGCGAACTGGAGCTCATTAAACACTTTTGCAAAGCATTACAGTTTGGATGTTACTGCGTGTGATGTCACTCAGGTTGTTCTTTCTAACACACAGTAGAAAGTAGCCTTGAGATGCCTGCTGGTCAAGGGCAGACGTTCACACTAGCATGCATTTTACTGAGCATTTCAAGGGCGTGAATGAATGAATTACGTTCCCATAGTATATGTTGCACAGAGAGAACTTGACTGAAAGGGAACTGAAAGTTATGCACCATAACTCATGTTCCCTGAAGGAAGGAAACGAGGAGCAACATATCTGGCCCTTTTCAATGCTGAAAGCTCGGTGAAGTGCAATTTTGGAGAAAGATGGATGGGCGTCAGCGGCTTAAATACCCAGAGGCCGGGGCCTCTGGCGCGACGCTGACGCCCTAGCCGTAAAGGCGTGAATGTATGTATTCCTTCAGGTAATCGCGCGGGGGCACACTTCCCATAGCATATGTTGCACCTCGTTCCCTTCCTTCAGGGAACATGAGTTATGGTGCATAACTTTCAGGCTTCTCGCATGTTGGTAAATGGTAAATGGAGCTTACTTATATAGCGCTTTCCAGCCCCCTATGAGGGGCCCCAAAGCACTTCACAGTACCAGCCATTCACCCATTCATACACCGGTAGCGGTAGACTGCCATGCAAGGCTCCATCCAGACCTACCGGGAGCAACTCGGGTTTAAGTGTCTTGCCCAGGGACACAACGAGGTATGCAGTGACCGGGGATCGAACCCGGGACCTTCCGCTCCTGAGCCGGCTGCCCTTTCTCTACACCATCTCGGCCCATGTTGATGAGAATGTCCATGTTTTTTGTCAATCCTTCCAGGTTTTCTGTTCTGGTCCTTTCGGTCTGCTCCAAATGGATTAAAAAATAATATCTCCACAACACAGAAGGTTTTGCTGCAGCTATAGGTGCCTGTCGCGATAAACAATAAATTGAATAAAGGAAAATTATCAACCTCCTTTTCATTTATCGCTTTATCGTTTTTTCATGTCTCTCTCTTTCCACTGAAGACACTGGATGACAAAAAGCTCAACTCCGGTGCTCTTCACTGACCTCTCCCTTTCTCTTTAAAATCCATTTTAACGTTCCTAAAATTGAATTTTTTGGACCGTTAAAAGCTAAGCCGAGAAGCTAATCCATGAGCTAAGCTAACAGGCAGAACGCGGGGGAAAAAAACCTCAGTTTTGTCGAAGCTCCAAACTTCACAGTTGAAACATTTGACTTGTGTATAAAGTTTCTCTGTAAAAAGCTGAGAAATTGTTTACTGATTTTTTTGTTGTTGAAGTTTTGTGTGAAAAATGCTATGCAAAAAGCTAAATCCACACCAACCGTCTGTCATTTTGAGAACAGAAGAAGAGAAAGCCCATGTCACGTCAAGGGGCCTCCCTCCCATTTTTCTTAAGGCCCCAGTAGACCTGCGCGTATACTCCCTGTACGCCTCTGTACGACATACGCACACTGAGGCAAAAGCGTAGCCCCGCGCAGCCCCTCATGGCACGAACGCGCAAAGCTCTTTTTTTACAACCGTGCACGCTTGCGCGGTGTCTGACCATAAACTTCCCCGGCGCTGGACTGTTTTGTATGTTACACAAATGAATTAAATTCCCCTTCTTCATCGCTGATCAGGACTTTTGTTTTGTTTTTTTGCCAAAAGTCAAGTAATCGCTTCTTCCTCCGTTCACTCACTCCATGAATGACATGAATGAATTCAGGTCCTATCTGGCTGCGGGAGGTTTTAAATATTTCCTGGTGGGCTGTGGGCTGCAGGAAAAGCACTCCCTGTTTTTTTCTCCCACTTTTTATTAGTTTTTATTAACATATAAAGTTAGAAAGACTGCAACGGCTGCAGCCAGCGAGTGACCAATCAGCGACCTAAGTTTGTCCTTCTTCGCGCGCAGCTGATCAAATTACAACAAGGATTTGGAGCGAAAACGCGAGCATTTAACGTGAGAAAGAAAGCAGAGCTCTGCCAGTGAACATGTGCGCACAGAATGCGCACGTAGAGTGGCGTATAGGGAGGACACTCAACTTTGCCGGAGCCTTTAGACACGCCGCTCACTCCCATACATCCTTAGTTCAAACAGTCTTACTGCCATCTCGTGGTTGAGAAAAGGTTCTACATGCAAAACAAATTAAACATTTTCTTCAAATTGACATTACTGATTACAGTATTGTCAAAATTTCAATCAATATATTATCGTTTATCGCATTAATTTTGGCACAATTAAATCGCACAGAAAAATTAGTTATCATGACAGGCCTAGCTGCAGCTACTGCATTTTGAGCTCATGTCAAGTGTTGCTTGTTGAATGCCCTCAAACCAGTCTAATGTGTCCACAGGGCAGAAAATCTGAAGCCCCCCAAATTAAATTCTATTAGAGCTGGCTCTTCGGATCACTGGACATGTTTCTACCATGTACAGTTCATGTTGAGCCCAAGTTAGCAGACTGAGAAGGAAGACGGAGTCAGGCATACCAAAGTAAGTGATCTTTATTTACAGGTGCAGCAGCCTCAGTGCTGGGAGGGAAAAAGGACAAGGTGATTATCTTGGTTCACTCAGAGATTTTGCACCAATGGTTTAAGTAACAGTAGAGGACATTTTCTTACCATCGTTTCATTTAAAAGTCCCCATATCTGGAACAGTTTACCATCAGCAATAAAAAACATTAACTGATCATAGATTTTTTAATTCCCAGGTGAAAAAATGGTTGAAACAAAACCAAATCTGTGAACACTGAACCCCATGGGGACAGAGGAGCAGCTGTGTGTGTGAGGGAACTGTTTAATCAATTTAAACTTAATTTAATTTTAATTTAATTTTAGATGTTTTTGTATAGGGAACTGTTTAATCTTAATTAAATTTTAATTTTATTTTAGCTGTTTTTTATTTATTTATATAAAAGTCCAACCAAGGACTGGGTTTGCAAATTAGCCTGTGGCTAGAAAACCTTTGTACGAGACAACGGTTGCTTCGTTTTTAACATGTAACATTGTTTATTGTGCCGTCCTTGATCAAATAAACTTGAATGAATGAATCATAAATTGGGGCCGAGATGGTGTAGAGGCAGGGCAGCCGGCTCAGGACCGGAAAGTCCCAGGTTCGATCCCCGGTCACAGCATACCTCGTTGTGTCCCTGTGCAAGACACTTAACCCAGAGTTGCTCCCAGTAGGACTGGATGGAGCCTTGCCTGGCAGTCTATCGCTACCGGTCTATGAATGTGTGTATGAATGGGTGGATAGCTGGTACTGTGAAGCGCTTTGGGGCCCCTCATAGGGGGCTGGAAAGCGCTATATAAGTAAGCTCCATTTACCATTTTACCATAAATTGTAGGAGAAGCCAGGGAGAAGAAGGAGACGAAGTCTTGGGTTATCATAGAAGAGTAGAAGATCCAGAGGAGGTAACGGTGGAGAGAGGAGCAGGTTGTATCAGTGTTTGTGGTTTGGTAGTTAAAGGGACAATGTTGATCCACAGGAGAGCTACGAAGGAACAAGGAGGTCTTGGGAAAGACTCGAACAAACAGGACTAGGAAGTCCCTGGGGAAGATCACAAGAGTTTAGTAGTAGTGATGGTAGTATGAAACAAAAGCTTCAAAACATGCTTTGAACCCTGCAGTAAAATTACATCGGACCACTGCTTCGGAGCTGTTTTGGTGCGGAAGAAGTCAAGTGACGCGTGACGTCCGAAACACAAACCGTTTTGTTGTCAGAATGAATCGCTTGACTGGTTCACGGTCCAAACAGCTGATTCCCTGGCACCACTTTGTCTCGATTCTGACAGGTGACAGGCTGAGACAGTTTTGACTTGAGAGCGCTCAACAGTATAAAGCAGCTCTAAAATGTTTGCAATGTGTTGGGAGAGTAGGTGTTTTTGCTGTTGTGTTGTTGATATTGTTGAAAATGAGTAATTATGAAGACAGCCAGGAAAAGATGTTGTTCTAACAGGTGGGAACACTTCATTCATTCATTGCTCATAAGGTGGTTTTGGCATTTAAATGTGTCAAAAAAGTTATAGTAATTTACAGCATATTATCTAACCCATTCAACCCATGTATTTAATACAAAGTATAATTACAAAAATGAGCCAGTATGGGCTCAAATAAAATGTTTATTTACACAAATACGTTTCTGGGCAGTACGGTGGTGAAACTGATAGAGCTGCTGCCACTCAGCATGCAGGTCTCTGGTTCAAATCCCTGTCTGCCAAATATGGAGATGCTGGAGATGTAATTTTCTTTGTTATTTTTAAGAATGATAAAGACGCTGACTCAGCCACAGTTACACAAGCACAATACCATTGCAAAAATTTTATTAAATCTCTTCAATCAGTATCCTGATGCATGCTCAATAATCCAGGTAGAAAAATCTAAAAAAAAAGTTAAGTCTGGTCCTCTGGACATTCATAAAACAAAACAAACAAACAAACAAAAAGTAGAAAGGTTTCGAAGAAGTCTTTCGGATGAAAGATGAAACGTTTCTACATTTTGTTTTGTTTCGTTTATGAATGTCCAGAGGACCCGACTTCACTTTTTTAGACATTCATCAATCTTTATTTGAAAACATGTAAGCATAAATACATTTTCAAACCAGACAACACGGAAAGTTGATGAATTTAAAGAAATCTGTGTTTTTTAACCACAGTAAAGTAGTTTATTTAACACTAGTTATAGTTTGTTTGTGGCAGATGATGGAAGATACAGACCAGTAAACAGACCAGTAAACAATGAAAATATCAGAGAAAAAACAAAAAGTGTAAACAGTGAATCTTTTCTCCTCTTTTGTTTTTTTTTGGCCATTATATGTTCACACAAGTTTCTCAATAATTACAAAAACACTTCTTTAAATAAAAGAGAGAGAGAAAACACAGGATGAGATTTAAATTGGGGTCAGAATTGTATCTGGCACTGAACGCCTACATTTGTGGATTGACCAAAAGCCCTCAGATCTTCTGCCACGTCATTTGAGGAAGGAAGAAAAATGAAGGACAAAAGATTTTCCATCATCCTGCTCAGCCACCCATCCGTCCATCCCACCTGTGCAAAACTCCCATTCCTCTCTACTTTTTAATTCTTCCATCTGGTTTTCTTCACTTTCCTCTTTTTCTTCTCAGCTGTAGCTTGTTTTGAACTTGGATCTTTTTCTTTAGATAAAAAAACGAAACAAACAAAAACGTAGCCTTTTCCTGTCCTGTCTCTCTCCTCCTTACACCCTCGGTACCTCATCATCCAATGCACGCGCTCACCCAAAGAGGCATTTGCACACTTCATTTCTTTAAATATTCATTTCCGTCTGTCTGTGATGTGTTTAGAGGAGTTTCCTGTTCCCAGCCCTCCCACTTCCCTGGGAACCACCATGTAGGAAGTGACAGTTCTGGCAATGGTTTCTTGTGCCCTCAGACTGGTCACACTCCCACCTGACAGAGGCCGACAGACGTGAAAAAAGAAGGGTGGAAAGACACAGTCCTGGCGTGGCGGTTGCAGACCATTTAATAATAATGATGTCTGGATTTTGTTATAAAAACAATGTTTGTTATAGCTTTTTCCCAGGCGATATCTCTTTCTTTACGAGACCATCTGCACAATCTGGCTCACTGAGCAGGAAGTTTCCCAGAATTTTTCTAATTATTTTCACAGTAACTAAGTTTGCACTTAGACATTTATGGCTTGTTTTACCCAAAATAAACACATGAAACTGAATGGTTCAGAAAATATCTAAATATTTAATTGGAAATGCTAAGGACAAACACAAAAACTACAGCGTTTAACTGCCTGAGTTTCTTCACCCTCGTTATGTTTTGTTGTCACCATTTCATTTAATGAATAGATCAACAATCGCAAAAACAAACAATCTTTGAAGAAACCAATCTTGAGGTATTTGTGGAAATGCCACGTCATTCACCTTTTGTATGCTCTGTTAATTTTTTTTCTCAGTTTGACCCCTTCCTCCCATCTAAACTAGGGCTGAACGGTTTTGGAAAAAATTCTAATAAAATTTTTTTTAAACCTCAATATTGTGATTTAACATGCGATTTATTTTTAAATGCCTTCTTCTCGTGTTTTTCAATGAACACAAGCAATAAATCTGTTTCAGTTGCAAAAACCGCTGTTTTCAGCTCCGTTGCAACTCTGTTTCTGCATTTCTTTGTATAGCTCCAGGATAGCAACTTGGCTAAAATGTGTGCGCAAGGGCGTTCTATACCACTTATCCATTTTGTTTACCAAAGACGTAAACCCAGGCTTGGCCACTATATTAATGGGCTTGTCTTTTGCTATGAACTCCGTTATTGCTTGAGTTATTTCCACGTGATGTTTCGACTACAGGAACGAGGTGAGCCGCTTGGCCTTGTGGTGCGGACACAACAATCTCACTCTCAACGTGGAGAAGACAAAGGAGATTGTCGTGGACTTCAGGAAGAGGGATGCACAACATGCCCCTCTGACCATCAACAGCACCGCAGTGGAGAGAGTAGACAGCACCAAGTTCCTGGGAGTGCACGTCTCAAAGGACCTGTCCTGGAGCAGGAACACTGCATCACTGGCCAAGAAGGCTCACCAGCGCCTCTACTTTCTCCGCAAGCTGAAAAGGGCTGGAGCTTCAACCCCCATCATGTGCACCTTCTACAGGGGTGCCATAGAAAGTGTCCTGACCAGCTGCATCACGGTGTGGTTTGGTGCATGTACTGCATCCTGCCGCAAGAGCCTCCAGCGCATCGTGAGAGCAGCTGAGAAGATCGTCGGCACCTCCTTGCCCTCACTGCAGGACTTACACAGCAAACGCCTCACTCGGAAAGCCCTCTGCATGGCAGGTGATCCCACACACCCACTACACAGCCGCTTTAGACTGCTGCCATCAGGGAGGAGACTGAGGAGTCTCCAGGCTCGTACCAGCAGACTGAGAGACAGCTCTGTTCATCAGGCAGTCAGAATGCTAAACACTCTGCCTGCTCTGCCTCCCCTCCCATTTGAACTGCCTTAACACAAAAAACTTTCTCACACATTACCACTCAACACAAAGTTTTTAACACTGGACTCTGTGTCATCAAACGGGTTATTCACTAAACTCTCGGTCATGTGCTCATTCAGTTTGCACTACTTCTCATATTTGCACTAATGTTTGTATTACATTACTGCCTATAGTCTTACTACTGTTTACATTCACTGTTTACATTTATTAATACGGTTTACATTTATTACTACTGTTTTACATTTATTACTACTGTTTACATTTACACTACTTTTATATCTACACTACTGCTGATACATATACAGTATTCTCTGACTAGCCTTATCTAAGGATGCCAAATGTGCCTTATGTGCCTTACTGCATATGCCACTTTGCCTCTATACCAACATCAACTACCTCATACATATACTGTGTACATTAACTCATATGCTGCTGTGCCACTCTTTGCAAATGTCAATGCTAGAACCTTCAGTTTATTTTATAGATATACTTTTTATACTACTATGAAAAAACTCAGGACAGTATTACACTTTTATTATTTCATTTTATGCTTATGTTCATTGGGTGTTTGGTGTTTTAGGGGTGTTTGGTGTTTCAGTGTTGGTGTAAATTTTCATACTTTTATACTACTATGAAAAAACTCAGGACAGTGTTACACTTTTACTATTTTATGCTTATGTTTATTAAATGTTTTAGTGTTTAGTGTTTAGATGGTTACTGTTGCACCGAGGGACTGAGAGAAACGCAATTTCAATCCTGTGTATGTCCTGTACATATTGCAGTTCTGACAATAAAGTTGACTTTGACTTTGAATTATGTTCATATGAAGTAATACCTTCAAACAGTTCGGTCAATGATCCCTGTCGGCTGGTACTTTGCTTACTTGAAGTTGAAGTACTAGTCGTTGGCATTCTAGCCATGCAACTATCGTAAATGGCTTTGTGGTGTTTTTTTAAGTGTTGATAAAGATTTGTGGTGGTACCTCGAGAGGTAGCAACAGCAGCAAGGCAGGTTCTGTACAATACATGTCATTGTTCAGAGTCTTCGTTTTTATGGACAAAGTAATTCCAAAAAACCGACGTGCCGCTCCTCTTTGGTACCAAACTTTCAGATGTATCGGCTTCTGTTGAGCCTGACGCCATTGTGCAACCAGTTAAAGCGCAGTGTTGACTTCTCCCACTCCCTGCTCTGCTTTGCTCCGCTCACTCACAAGTCACGTAACCAGA
>JBBPBX010051582.1:0-17518 GCA_038048925.1 Garcialebias charrua
ATATATATTTTTTTATTTTTATTTTTTATTTATTTATATAATTATTTGTCTATGATGGACTGGAGACCTGTCCAGGTGTCCCCCTCCTCTCGCACAGTGATGGCTGGACGTGGACATCAATGACCCCTGTGACTTTTAAAGGAAGAAGTGGGTAAAGATGATGAAAGGAAGAAATGGGTAAAGATTCATTCATTCATTCATTCAACCTTTATTTCGTCAGGTAAATCTTATTGAGCCTCGAGGGCTCATTTACGAAAGCGTCCTGCTACAAACTAAAGAATGATGAACAGCAATGATGCAAATATATTAAACAGTAAACAAAAGAAAAGAAAAAGTAGCAAAAACAATATAAGGTAGATGTACAAAAAAATCAAAGACAGGAACATATCTGCATTGGTTTTTGCCAATGATGATGATGATGATGATGATGGATGGATGAATTACAGTATTTGTTCCTAGATTTTTCTTTTTCTTTTATTGTTTTAGAGAAGTCCAGGCAACTAAGCTAACCTGATACTGGTAATTTAAGTTACAGAATTTAATGCATTCCTGTATAATTTGTTCCTATTTTTGGTATAAATATCAAATGATGCAAAAAATTTGATATAGTACAGAATCTAAAATTATTGGCCCTCATGCACGAACCGTTCGTACGCACAGATTTGTTCTCAAACTGTGCGTACGAGTGATTTAGGATCATTTGTGGCATCCAACAATGTTTTCGTATCCTAGGATTTTTTTCAGATACGAACAAAATTTACGTGTGGTCCCGACCTGTCGTATATTTTACGAGGAGTCGGTCTGCTGTCATCCAGACGGCCTTTTCTCCACTAATAACTTTATATTTCGTTATTTAGAAAATATTTTGAGTTTAAAAACAATTAAATGCAACCACACATATTGGTTTAATTAAAGCGGCTTCAACACCCCCCCCCACGTCCACCACCTTGCGCCACCCGCGCGTGGCCCCCCGCGCCACTCATGTCGACCACCGTGTGCCACGCAACGCGCCCCCCCGCGCCCAGCCACGCCACGCGCGCCCCCCCCGCGCCACTCATGTCGACCACCGTGTGCCACGCAACGCGCCACTGTCGGCACGGCCCCCCCACCCCGTGCCACTGTCGACACACACACACACACACGCACACACACACACACACACACACATACACAGCGCCGCTGCAGAGACAGGGGAGAAAAAAGCGAAACCAGCTTATTCAGTCGTTTCATGTCATTTTTAATATAAACTGCCTGTTGACTGTGGGCGCTCACTGATGTCATCTGTATTCTGTGTGGGTCTGCGCTCAGATCCGGGGCTGACACTATGATCAAAGGCGAGTCAATTTTAATTCGCCAAACGCGTTTGTGTGTTTTCTGACGCATAAAAGCCGGAATGAATGGACACTTCCTGCTCGCGGTGGCAGGAAACTATATCCTTATATGGTGTTTTGAGGGGTGGGAATTATGTAAATAACCACTCGCGTGCACGAGCAGGTGAATAGAACAGGTGGGATTCATCATTATTTACACAGCTCATATACACACATTTCCTGACGATAGAAGACTTTGTTGGATCTGACGTGGCATGTTCGTACGAACGCTTCGTACGAACAAAAGTAGGAGAAATTTAGGATTTGTTTACATTGTTGTTTATTCTTTTCAGCTTGTCAGTTACAAAACTGAAACTAAATTTATGACCATTTCAATAGAAAAATCGTTTCTGAATCAAAAATCGTTTCTGAATCGAAAAATCGATTTTGTATCGAATCGTGACACCAAAAATCGGAATAGAATCGATTCTCCAGATACTGAGAGATTTGCACCCCTAGTTCACAGTTCCTCTTTAGCGGCTTGTCTTCCAGTGGGTTTATACGGCTTTTGAATATAAACCACCTCATCAACTCAAATCAAGCCGCCAAAACCCAGAACAACCCAGTTAGGAGTCGTGGTTCATGTGATGTCAAATGTTGAACAGAGCTGTTGCACATGCATTTGAATGTGCAGGTGAGCGGTCACCGGCCAATCGTTGGACACCAACAGTGGACTTGTGTGCGTCGTACACAAATGAGCGATCATCTCGCTGTGGCCAACTGTCAGTGATGAAGCCGGGAACAGGCCGACTCCCGGAGGTAATGAGATTTACAGGTGATTGATGAGATGACACATGAGCGTAATTACTGATGGGGCGGAAAGTGGTTCCAGTCAGCCGAAAACAGACAAACATGCCGAAATCACGGTGAGAAGTCGCTCCTGAAAACAGCTGAACCTAAGCCGAAGAGCCTCGTCTGACACATGTACCTGCCTTTAAAGTGAAAAGACAGGAATGTAAATTGCTTTCAAGCCCCCGTACGAACAAAGATACACAGAAACTGCAGTAATTAGCCCGAGTCAAAGTTTTTTCTTCTTCTTTTCAAAGTATGTATTGAAAATATTGAAAAGACAGCCTCTGGTGTGAAATGGCTGTAAGACTGGAGGCTGTTCAGAATGTGTTTTCGTCTCCCAGGCTTTGTTTGAAGATTTTAGAGGGTAAACTTTGGAGCCACGTATCAGTCCAGGTGTAACTCCTGTTGACTTGGGGCCCTGATATTTAGTGCTAACACACCTGAGTTGGTAATGGACATGCTATATCTTGTTTAAACCTCTGATTGTTGATAGGAGGCCTGTTCACACCCAGAAACCCAGCTACAAACCTTATCTCTCACTGGCTTTTCAAATCCTTGTCACATGTAAACTGTAATTTTATCTTGCTGTAAAATATTAATGCAAACGAACAATCTGACACTAACTCCTGCATGGGATAAAATCAAACTAAAAGAAACAGACTCAACATTCATTTTCATGATGCCAGAGTTTAAGACTATAATACTGTAATTTTATTTTGAAATACAGTAATCCCTCGTTTATCACAAGAGATCCGTACCCTGAAGTCCCATGGTAAGTGAAAAACCACAAATATTAGGAATATTAGTACAAGTAGTAAGTAGTAGTTTACATATATACAGTATACTGTATATATGTATATCAAAGCGTTTTAAACCCTTCCCACACTCTTGCATTATTCTAAACAATGTTTCTAAACTAAACGCTCTAAAAGGGACAGAATGTCATGATTTCAGCTCCCTGCCTCCGCTGCTCATTGCCACCTGCAAGCGTTCTTGGCCACGCCCACTTCTGCACGCTGATCAGCTGCAGCAGGAAGTTTATCCTGCAGTATGTGCTGCACAAAGGTGCAGGAGGTGCTAAATCATTTAAAACAATTTATTTTAAATAAAAATTCCATGTCGATCATGCGGCTCATCCATCAATCAGCCAATTGTGTGTCGTGTCCATTCTTATGTTGAAAAACCGCGATAGAGCGAGTCTAAACGAACCATGAAGAACCAAGGGACGACTTTATGGTGATTTTTAGTCAAATCTTAAAAAGCAACATTTTGTGAGACTTGTTGGTCTTAATTTTGGTTATATTAAAGTCTAGTTAGTAAATTGTTAGCATTAATAAACATAATTTCCTTTGTTCAGATTAGTTAAACTGAATACTGTAATCTAAAACACCTTGGAAGATTTGTGGCACAGGTCGCAGGTCTTAGGCATATTTTTGAATTGCCATAAGGTAGCTAAAAATGTAGAAATTTCTGCAAAAATGTGAAAATGCACTGAAACTTGCTCTTAGAATAAAAAAAAAACACTTTTCTGTTGAATCTGGTGATTTTAAAGATCTTTGAGTTCATCATACAGTATAGAGAACATTTCTGTTTTAAACAGGAGAAAATTAAATCAAGTTATCACAAGCTTTAAACCTTCTGCCTGAGCGATGCCTGACTTTTTGATATTAATCCGATAAACACGACACCACCCAACAAATCTGACCATTTTCTGATTTCACGCTGAAGTGGGTGACAGCACATTTACGTAACCTAATATATTTGACACGCTCCAGTCCCAGACATGCTTTTTATTGTGTGAGGACAATTTATATAACCTCAGCACAATATGACAAGAAACAGACACCCCAGAAGTCAGTTACAGACTGGTTTGTGTGGCTGTCATGTTCTCAGGAGAAGCTTTTTGTTCAAAACTTCCCCTGAGAGCGTCTGTATCTATCTGCCACATGACCCAAGGCCTCGTCCACTGGAACAAAACATTTCTATTTTTGCCACTTTCCCTGCAAACCAACAGGTTTATGTTACAGAAAAACAAGCTGGATGTGCTGGCAGAGTGTAAATAATCCCATAATGCCCAGTGATGATGATAACCTCGGAGTGAAGCACCATCTGTTGAAATGATCAATAACTGAGACGTTTTGTTATTTGAATGCCAAACAGAAACTAAAGTTTTATGCCATTAAAAAATTCCCTGTAAATGCAGTGTTGGATGATGATTAATAACTTTCCCGACATGCCCGCCCTCTTATTGTGAAAACTAAAGAGCAGCAGGTCGCTCCGCCCCCTTGTTTCGTCCTAAGACACAAATATCTCCAGAGTTCATTAGTTGGTATAAATTCATTGCAAAATAATAATAACAATAACACTACCACTACTACTAATAATAATAATAATGCAATCAGCTGTTTCTTTCCCTGTCTGTTATTTACATTATTCTGTGCAGGTTTTTGTGTGTCTTTTCTTAAATTTGTGAATAATAGCTCATTGTAGAGGAGTGGTGGTGGTGCAGAGCTTAGAGAATATGGGCCTATGATTGGAAAGTTGCAGGTTCAACTCCACAGACTGACAACACCAAAATGTGGGTGAAAAAGGTGAAAAACCCACAACTGGCTCCACCCTCATTTGCCCCCACTCTGGGCCCTTGAGCAAGGCCCTTAACCCCCACCATCGACTCCCAAACAGAACTCTCCTGAAAATGAGTTATCATGATTCAGTGAGACTACCTGTATAAATAAAGGTAATTTTTTTAAAAAATTAAACAAGGACAAACTGCACCAAGGCAGAGATGCAGTTAGGATGAAGGACAGAGTTTTTTTTGTAATTTTAATTTTTTTTTAAATTTAGACTGAAGATAAAATCCTAAAGATGTTCAATGAGGTAATAAATCTGGGACTCAGTTTTACAGAAATAACTACGTTTTTTTTTTCAGCTCCAAGTAAACATTTATTAAAAGTATGTTTTTCTATCTGTGTCCGCCTAAACATCACAGTTATGACTACTGTATTTTAAAAAATTGTCAAACTTTTATTTAGTTGTCATAAAGTTGTTCAGTGAAAGGTGGGCAACGGTGTTTTCAGTGTCTGTTAACCTATGGTTTTTAACAAAAACTTCCCAAAAGCAAAAGATTATTTTTTAACTAAAACCTTTTATTTTTTGGTGTCAGTAAGTTCCAATATGGCTGCCACAACTAATCACCTGTTGTAAACATGAAAACAGTGTCAACTTACATATTTGCGTTTTTAAAAGTATTACTGCCAGTCAACACCTGCTGGAGGTGCCTCGCTCAAGGTACAAGCAATGGGGAGACCGGTCATTTTCTGTTGCCGGCCCAAAAGCCTGGAACAGTCTCCCCCTTGAGCTGCGTGCCACCTCTGATCTGACTCTGTTCAAAACCAGACTGAAGACCCACTTGTTCAAAAAAGCTTTCAGTGTGTAACTTTTATTACTTTTGGTATTTTAATATGTAACATTTTTTATTTCCATTGCCTTTTTATTTCCACTTGTTCAAAAAAGCTTTCAGTGTGTAACTTTTATTACTTGTGTTATTTTAGTGTTATTTTAGTATGTAGCATTTTTTATTTCCATTGCCTTCTTTTATTGCTGTTGTTTCTTATTCTATTTTCATTGATTTATTGTTCCAGTTTATTCATCTTTTTATCCTGTTAAGCACCTTGGTCAATGCAAGGCATTGTAGGAAGGTGCTATACAAATAAAGTTTATTATTATTATTATTATTATTATTATTATTATTTTATGCTACTAGTGCTTAGTTTATTTTTAGTTGACGTTTTTCTTAGTTCATATCTTTTTTTTCATTCATTCAACCTTTATTTATACAGGCTAGCCTCGTTGAGCCACGGGGACTCATTTACAAGAGGGACCTGTTTCACTCACACCCAGGTCAATTTAGAGTTACCAATCAGCCTAACATGCATGTTTTTGGACTGTGGGAGGAAACCAGAGCACCCGGAGAAAACCTACGCATGCACGGAGAGAACATGCAAACTCCACCCAGAAAGGCCCCCAGACTGGGATTTGAACCGGGGACCTGCTCGCTGAGAGGCAGCAGCTCTACCAGTTGTGCCACCGTGCTGCCCCGTGATCTTAGATCTTATTACCGTTTTTCTTTTACATTTTAATACTTTTGTTGGATGTAACTGGGACCCTGTGTACATAATTTTGTTCCACCACATGTACCACATGTGGTGCATATGACTAATAAAGAACTTTGAATCCTATATAGCATTAACTGTTGGAGTTATAACCCTGCTGCTCTGTCAGCAAAATATCTCATGAACAGCTGGACAGATTTGAATGAAACTGACCTCAGGGACGAAATCAACACTAAGACTGCAGTAACTGTCAATTTTAAAGATATTGGGCTGAAAATGGGTGTGGTAGCAGCTGAGAGTCATCACAAACATGTACTCTGAAGGCTTAAGTTTTCACCAAAACCGCTGAAGTGCTGTCATTTCTCAACAAAAAAGGATCTCAGTTCAAATGTCTGGTGAGAAAGGTGGCAGCGCCATGAAGTCTTTCAAGAAACGCTTGCTTTATTTTAAAATGGAGCCAAAGTTTAAATATATCCTACTACAAAATATAAAATAATCTTAATAAAATCAAGAACATGAACTGATGAGACGCAAAGAAGACGCCCTTCTAAGAAAAGAACCGTGAATTGAACTTGCACTCATTTTCCTGCAGTTGTTCCATCAGATGTGAGACTGAAACACTGTGTGTGTGTGTGTGTGTGTGTTCTCTAAAATCACAGGGTAAGTGAAGTAATGCGTGTCACCGTGTACCCACGCAGGAGGGTGTGACTGGCACAAACTGCCCCAGAAAGAAGTGTCGAAAGCCTCTGTGCCGGTTTTTACCCCAACCCTGCCCTCCAGCTCCCTCTCAGTCTTTGTTTCCTCTCAGGTTCACTTTTTACTCTTCCATTAAGCACACAGGTGGAGGAAACAGCATGCAGAGACCAGGTTACATGCGTTTTCCTCAAATAAAGTCAATAAACGCTAAACCGGTGCTTTTTCTGCAATTTGTCTGTTTGATTTAAGGTTTTCCCTACTTTTCTTCATCCTCATCTCATGTTCTAAACTTATTCAGAAGGTTAATCAAACTAATTTTAATAAATTTAACTTCAATTTAAAAAATGTTGGTGCTTTCATATATTAATTGTCTGAAACGTTTTATTTTTCATTGATGATCAATACTCAAGATCTTCATTTCTGACCACACCTGATTTTCAAAGTCAAAAGTCAAAGTCAACTTTATTGTCAGATCTGCAATATGTACAGTGCAGGACATACACAGGACCGAAATTGCGTTTCTCTCAGTCCCTCGGTGCAACAGTAAACATCTAAACATTGAAACACTGAAACATATAATAATAGACATAAGCATAAAAATAGTAAAACTAACACTGTCCTGAGTTTTTTTCATAGTGGTATAAAAAAAGAGTATAAAAAGTATAACTAAAATAAACTAAAGGTTTCTAGCATTGACATTTGCAAAGTGGCAAAGCAGCGTATGAGTCAATGTACACAGTATATGTATGAGGTAGTAGTTGATGTTGTTGTAGAGGCAAAAAGTGGCATATGCAGTAAGGCACATTGGGCATCCCTAAATAAGACCGTTCAGAGCACACTGTATATGTACCAGCAGTGGTGTAGATATTAGAGTAGTGTAAATAAATGTAAACAGTAGTAATTACATGTAAGCAGTAGTAATAAAAGTAAACAGTATTAATAAATGTAAACAGAGAATGTAAACAGTATTATGATTATAGGCAGTGATGTAATACAGACATTAGTGCAAGTATGAGAAGTAGTGCAAACTGTATGAGCACATGACCGAGAGTTTAGTGAAAACCCGTTTGGTGACACAGAGTCTAGTGTTAAAAACTTTGTGTTGAGTGATAGTATGTGAGAAAGTTTTAGTGTTAAGGCAGTTCAAATGGGAGGGGAGGCAGAGCAGGCAGAGTGTTTAGCATTCTGACTGCCTGATGAACAGAGCTGTCTCTCAGTCTGCTGGTTCGAGCCTGGAGACTCCTCAGTCTCCTTCCTGATGGCAGCAGTCTGAAGCAGCTGTGTAGTGGGTGTGTGGGATCACCTGCCATGCGGTGGGCTTTCCGAGTGAGGCGTTTGCTGTGTAAGTCCTGCAGTGAGGGCAAGGAGGTGCCCACGATCTTCTCAGCTGCTCTCACAATGCGCTGGAGGCTCTTGCGGCAGGATGCAGTACATGCACCAAACCACACAGTGATGCAGCTGGTCAGGACACTTTCTATGGCACCTCTGTAGAAGGTGCTCATGATGGGGGTTGAAGCTCCAGCCCTTTTCAGCTTGCGGAGAAAGTAGAGACGCTGGTGAGCCTTCTTTGCCAGTGCTGCAGTGTTCCTGCTCCAGGACAGGTCCTTTGAGACGTGCACTCCCAGGAACTTGGTGCTGTCCACTCTCTCCACTGCGGTGCTGTTGATGGTCAGAGGAGGATGTTGGGCATCCCTCTTCCTGAAGTCCACAACAATCTCCTTTGTCTTCTCCACGTTGAGAGTGAGATTGTTGTGTCCGCACCACAAGGCCAGGCGGCTCACCTCGTTCCTGTAGTCCGTCTCATCGTTGTTGCTGATGAGACCTACCACTGTTGTGTCATCCGCAAACTTGATGAAGTGGTTGGAGCTGTACGATGGTGTGCAGTCATGTGTTAGCAGGGTGAATAGAAGGGGGCTCAGCACACATCCTTGTGGGGCCCCTGTGTTCAATGTGATGGTGCTAGATGTGTTACTCCCGATCCGTACTGTCTGTGGTCTCCCGGTCAGGAAGTCTAGCAGCCAGTTACACATTGAGGTGTTCAGCCCCAGACTGTCCAGTTTATGGATGAGCTGTTGGGGGATGATGGTGTTAAATGCCGAGCTGAAGTCGATGAACAACATTCTAACATAGGAGTCCTTCGTGTCCAGATGTGTGAGAGCTGTGTGAAGGGCAGAGGAGATGGCATCGTCGGTTGAGCGATTAGGTCGGTATGCAAATTGGAAGGGATCCAGGGAGTCAGGGAGGACAGATGTGATGCTTTTCATGACTAGCCGTTCAAAGCACTTCATCAGGATGGGGGTGAGTGCTACTGGGCGATAGTCATTGAGGCATGCGGGCGTTGCCTTCTTTGGGACAGGGATGATGGTGGTGGCTTTGAAACAGGTGGGGACGATGGCCTGGCTCAGTGAGATGTTAAAGATGTCCGTGAAGACCGCTGCGAGTTCCCCTGCACAGTCCTTCAGCACACGACCAGGTATGTTGTCAGGACCAGAGGCCTTCCGGGCGTTAATCTTGATGAATGATCGCCTTACGCTGTCTGAGGACAGCGTCAGCACCTGGCCATCAGGAGAGGGGGGGAGTTTATGTGCTGGTGTGCTGTTACTTGCCTCGAACCGAGCAAAGAACTCATTCAGTTCATTCAGCGCAGAGGCTGAGCTGTCACAGGTCTGGGGGGGTGGTTTGTAGTTTGTGATGGTCTGTATTCCCTGCCACAGACTGCGTGTATCCCTGCTGTCCTTGAAACGGTGAGCTATTTTCCCAGAATACTGCTTCTTTGCCTTTCTGATGCCCCGGTCCAGGTTGTTTCTGGCTGCCCTCAGGCCCACCTGATCTCCCGCTTTGAAGGCAGCATTCCTGGCTCTCAGGAGTCTGTAAACCTCAGCTGTCAGCCATGGCTTCTGGTTAGCCCGAACAGTGATGGTTTTAAGGTTGGTTACATCATCAATGCACTTGGTGATGTATGAACATACAGTGTCTGAGTACTCCTGGAGACATGTGGTGTTGTTTGTGGTAGCAGCTTCTTTGAACATACTCCAATCTGTGGTGTCAAAACAGTCCTGGAGTGCCTCTGAAGACCCCTCTGGCCACACTCGTATCTGCTTGCGGACTGGTTTTGTGACTTTCACCAGTGGCCTGTATGCTGGCTTTAGCATAACACAGATATGGTCAGAAGCACCAATGTGGGGGAGGGGGATGGCTCTGTAGGAATTTTTCATGGTGGTGTAAACCTGGTCCAGGGTGTTGTTTCCTCTTGTTGCAAAGTTTATGTTTCTGTATGTTTTTGGAAGAACACTCTTTAAATCTGCATGGTTGAAATCACCAGCCGTGATGAGAAAAGCATCAGGGTGGGCTGTTTGTTGCTCACTGATGTGCAGATATAGTTCATTCAGTGCCTCACCTCTATCTTTGCTGTTGGAGCTTGGGGGGACATATACAGCAACAATCAGAACAGCTGTAAACTCCCTCGGTAAAAAGAACGGTCTGCATTTAATAGTCATGAACTCCACAAAAGGTGAGCAGTGTTTGTAGACCACAGCAGCATCACGACACCATGCGTTGTTGATGTAAACACAGAGCCCCCCTCCCCATCTCTTACCTCCCTCGAGGGTTCGGTCCGCTCTGTAGCATGTTAGCTGCTCCAGCTGAATAGCATGGTCCAGAACGTTGTTGTTGAGCCACGTTTCCGTGAATACAAACACACAGCAGTCTCTCACAGTCTTTTGTGTCGTTCGCAGCAGGCGTATATAATCCAATTTGTTGTCCAAGGAGCGCACGTTAGCCAGAACCATGGATGGGATCGCCGGCCTGTGTGGGCTAGCTGCTAGCCTCGCTCTGATCCCTCCGCGTTTACCCCGCTTCTGTTTCCTGTCACGCCGCTTGTGGCGTTTCCATGGCGGGCGCGGTGAAGCGTCACGCCGCTTGTGGTACTTCCACGGCGGGCGCGATGGAGGGAAGGTCCGGGCTGGCTTCCAGAGCAGCTCGCAGTCACGAAGCTGATGTAACTCCACCTCAAGCTCATGTAGCTTCTCCTGGAGTTCGCTGTTTATTCCCAAATGAGCGGTTTTTCCGACATCAAGCAGGAATTCACGGCTATACTTGCGTTCTTGAACACGTAAACATGACGAAGACGTGCCGGCAAATTGCGGCGTGCAGGACAAGACAGACGAAAGCACCGTGTTGCTGGGAGAGAGAGAAGCCGCAACGTTTGCACGCGCCGCCATGTTTAAATTTTGTCATTTAAATAAAATTACTGAGGAAGATGAGAGCTATTTGCATTTTTTTCTGATACAAAGATAAAAGTTAAAGTTTTTATTTATTTATTATTATTAGTGCCACATCAGAACCAAATGATTTAATTTAATTCATGGCCTTTCTTTCCTGCGGGCTCGTTACGGTCTCTTTGCCCTCTTGACCTCCAGCTGCAGACTGAAGGCTGAACCTGCTGAACCGCGGCTCTAACGAGGTCTGGCACAACAAGTTTTCTTCTTCCATTTCTCTCCCTCTGTCAGTCTGAGCTCTTCACACTCCAGATGCCCTCAGACACACCTGATACCTCTGCAGAGCATGCAGCCCTCATGGTTCACGTGCAGGACATGGGAGCTGCAGAGTTTCTCCTCTCGGGTCAATCGGTCATGGAGGAGGAGGAGGAGGAGGAGGAGGAGGAGGAGGAGGAGGAGAAAAACAACATGCAGCTGACTGAGCAACTGCACGGCCAAATAAGTGCATCTGCAGTCAGAACGATCAGCTGATCAGCTGCTTTCTTTGTCTAATGTTGATTGACTGATTAATGATTTATTTAAATTTAAGGTGCCAAATTAAAGGCAACATATTTTTAAAGTACTGCACACCACCCACAGCTTTTAATGCTAAATGTTTAGACATTTTGATGTAGACGTTTTCGCCAAACCTTAAAAATAACATAATGTGCAATCTCATTAAATAGTGCACTCAGAGTATACCGTATTTTCCAGTCTATAAGTTGCACCTTTTTGCCTCATTTGCATGCCCTGCAACTTATTGAGCAGTGCGACATGTTTATGGATTTTTTCCCATATTTTTAGACAATTTTTGGCTCAGATATGACGTTTTTCATTTTGGCAAAAAATGGTGCAGTACCACTTTTGTCCGCTAGGGTACACCGACCGTTCCCACCTCATGTGTCCGACGGCAGCCTCCTCTGGTCGGACTCACTCTGTCGCTGCCCGGCCTCCTGCTCTGGAGGTATGAACTACAAAACCACAGGACAGAATTTGTTGAAACTTACAGAAAGTAATCACTAGATGGACATTTACAAACTATTAGCTGTATGAGACATTTTAGAAAAAATTTGATTTATTTATAATTTATTTTCGCAGCGCACGCGACGGTTTGGAAGATGTCAAAGCAAAACAATTTAAATCCAGCAGATTTGACCATTACGTGAATTTATTAAGGAACGGTTACGCTCAGAAGCACTTTTGCTATAATTTTCAGCAAGCAAATAATTGTTTTTACCGTGTTAATCTTTTTAAAGTCCTTCCATGTGGCAGCCATTTGCATCAGAGCTAACCACCGGTCCACATTTCGGGTTGTCAGCGGCTGACGCATAATCAATGCGACTTAAACAGAGGTGCAACACGTTTATGGATTTTTCCAGTTTATTGCCAATAATTGGACAAAGCGACTTATAGAGAGGTGAGACTTATAGAGCGGAAAATACGGTACATGTTGGGGATGACTCTCAGCTACTACCACGTCAAACTTAAGAGAGTCAGAGTCAAAGAAGTGTTATTGTCATTTCAGCTACGTACAAGTACTTATTGGTGGGGGAATGGTGGCACAGAGGTTAGAGAGGGTGGGCCTGTGATCGGAGGGTCACTGGTCAACTCCTCTGGACCATGAGCAAGGCCCTTAACCCCCCACCCCTCAGCTGCTCCTCTGGCACCTTATGCCCCTTTTCCACCGCTCCTACTCAGCCCCAACCCTGTTCAACTCGCCACGGTTTGAGAACTGCTCCACCACTTCTTATTAGCTGATTTGGCCCTTTTTTTTTTGCCCCTGATTCTCTGGTGGGACCGTAAACGTGACGTCCGAACACTGTCGGTCACTGATCGGTCAGGGGGAGGAGTCACTGGATCTCAGAAACTTTTCACTCATCCGCCATTTGCAATCCCTCGGAACGCGGAGCTGGATCTATTTTTTAAGATTTTAAAAACGGTAATGACAAGGCCGTGTTTAATGCTAAAGTCCTGGCGTTTTTTTTTTTTTTTGTGTGTGTTTGGTGACCGGCAACAAAATTAGAGCGAGCGGAGTCACCGCGGAGGATCATACGAGCTGCCGACTCGTTGAAGCACACGAGGCCGGGGTCCTGTGCTCACAAAGGCCGGACTCCGAGCCCTGGCAGATGGGTGGACTGGGACGGAGGGTGGAAATGTTTTTTATTTATTTTTTTACATTATATGATAAATAATGTTGACTAAAGATAAATAAACGTTTTCAAAATCCTGTTTTCACTTTGACTTTATTAAATAATCTGTTAATAAATGTTAACTCGGCTGAAAAAAATCATAAAAAGACAAATTTATTGGATCTCTCAGGAATATTTCCCTCAAATATGTTTAAAGAAGCGCTACAGCCTTTGGTTCAGCTTTATTCTAACCCACGTGTACAAATCACAAAACTTACACTTTAAATCAAAGCTAAAATAAAATCTGCATACAAGAAACAAAACCACATATCTAAATTGAACAATAAAGGTAGACACAATGAGTGCAAATACATCAAATGATTAATAAAAATATAACATTTTAAATATCAGAATCAGAACAAACGTTGTTGTACAGCGAGAACATTTACGTACAGTCATCCGAAAGATGGGCGGAGTGCACAAAGCTGCTACTATAAAAGCGTGGCCCTTTTCTTCTGATTCATAATAATAATATAATGATACTGTAATAATATAAATATAAATAAATACAGATGCTTTTATAGAATCTGGTTAATCAGATTTAATTCAATTCAGTTTATATAGCGCCAAGTCACAACAGAAGTCATCTCAGGGCACTGAACAGAAATATTCATATAAAAGTAAGTTAACAGAAAAATTAACATTTAAAAATAATAATTTAACGTTGTTTATCTGAGGAGCAGACAGCTTTGGGTTTAACTCATCGCAGAACTCTCACTCTTAATGGTGAACTAAAGTTCATTAAAAGTCCATTAGCAGGATTTTGGATTCTGGACACGTCCCCTGGACCCGTCCTGAAGCGCGGTGCAAATCCAAATTTAGATGGCAGCCCTCTGCTTCACATGTGTGTGTTCACATGTGCATTGGGGAAAATGCAGAGAATTAGAGTCCCCATTAGGGATTAATAATGTACAGTATTACATTCGTAGTCATACATGTTTACATTTACACTACTTTTTATATCCACACTACTGCTGATATATATATATTATTTTTACTAGCCTAATTGTATATGTCACTTTACCTCTATACCAATATCAAAGACCTCATACATATACTGTGTACATAAACTTCATATGCTGCTTTGTCACTTTATTACAAATGTCAGTGATGGAGATGTTCAACATTTATCATCTAAAACTAATTACTCTGACCCAATAATTATAACCCAGCTCACTTATATCAAATATTCTCTGTTCCCTTTAAACCAGTGGTTCTTAACCTTTTTTGAGCTACCGAACCCTCCAGTTTCATATGCCCACTCACCGAACCCCTCTTTTTAATATATAAATTTTATATATTAAAAAAGAGGGGTTCAAAAAAAATTATCATATTTTATATTATAAAATATGATTTTTGGATGGATGGATTTTTGAAGCAATCTGCATGACAATGTTGCTGCTCTTGCAAATACAGGCCTAATTCCACACGCATGGCAAAAACATGATTCAGCACCTGTCCCCGGGATAACCACCGAACATTAGAATGGTGCAGGAGTGCACTGAAAGTGTCAGAAATTACCACAAAAAATTTAACTTACCTTAAACCAGAAAAAAATTACTAAAAAAATGTTGCTGAAAAGGTAGAATAAAGTTAAATTAGCAGAAGAAAGCAAAAAGAATATATTTGCCCAATTAGGCTGAAAGAAGCAGAAATGAGCACAAAAATGTGGAAATTATCTGAAGAAAATCTAAAATTAGAAAAAAAGATTCAGCTGAAAAGTAGCTAAAATTGCAGAAAGAAGCATCACCAGAATGAAGTTGAGAGAGCACATTTTTGCTGAATTAGGCTGACATTTTTTGAAATAAGAGCATTAAATGTGGAATTTGCTTAAAAAGCTAAAATTAGCATCTGGCTCGTTTTTACCTTGAATTCAGCAAGCGTTGTGTTCTTGTGTTCCCCGTCTCTATGCATCTTCATGAAGTGTTCCTTTAGTTTTGCCGGTGCAAGACTACACTAGAGTTGCTTAACTTCGCATTATCATGCAGATAGGACGCTGACTTCCATCCCGTTCCGTGACACACGTGAATCCATATTGGACATATTCGTCCAACCACTTTCTTTTTTTGCTCGACATATTTAACATAGTTTGTAAAATATTGTCAAAAAACACACGACGTACAACACGACAGCCATTTAAATTTCCGCATCAGCACTGAATCTGCAGCCGTCACCAGTGTTGCCAGATTGGGCGATTCACCGCGATTTTCCTTCTGACTTTTGCGGGTAGAGAGTACTTTGGGCGGGTGGGACTCTATCTGGCAACACCGGTCACACCGGTGTTTACACAAGCGTGTCTTTACATCCAGTGCAGAGGCTCCGCCGAACCCCTGAGACCGGCTCATCGAACCCCTGGGGTTCGATCGAACCCAGGTTAAGAACCAGTGCTTTAAACACTTATATTTGATAGTACAAACATGTTGTTTGCTTTTCTCCTTGATACAGAAAAGACAGTCTTCTAGCCTTGACAATGTTTGGATTAGATGTTCTTGTAGGATCAGAACCACGACTTGTTTGTTTTATCTGTAAGACGTCAGAGCTTGTCAAACTCCACCTGCTTCTTGTTTAAATAGCTTGTCATGTCCAGTACAATTCGGAATTGTGCTGGACAATGTATTTGAGACCAAACTAAGTTTCAAAAGACATTAAAAAGCCTTCCCCTTTGCAAAGTTTGTTTGTCTGTTTTAACACTGTTCTCTTGTTTATCTTGTGTGGTTTTTATTAAGGTAACAGGGGTTTAAAATCCCCATCATTATGGTGCCGAAAACCCATTCTCCCCATACCTGCTCCTGATGACCTCTGAACGGAGCGCAGCTGCGAGGCACGGTAAATATGACAGAAAGTCCAGTGGGTTTGTCTCTGGCCAGCTTCCTCTGTCCATTTGGTGCGATCAAGGTCGGGTTGGCGGAGATTTCCAGACATCCGCACAGGTCAACGAGAACATGAGTGTTAAAATGTGTTTGTTGATACGTCGTTTTTAAAACAATTTGAGTACAGTAACAGGAACTAGTTCACCCTGAGCTGATGACTTGAAATTTTGAATGAGGTGTCTGCTTTTCGATAACTAGGCGAATTTTGCGCACACGCTAGTTGGCAGAACCAAGATTTCTGTGATTTATAAGCGAGGGCGGTCAAAATAATAAGCCGAGACCAGATCATGTGAGGCTGACCGCCAGACCTTACATTGGATGTTCATAGTGTGTCCGGCCAGGCGAGAAGAGAAATTAAGACAAGAACGTTTATTTTTATATTTGACGCGTCATTCTGTATTTGTTAAGTCCTTTTTTACGTGTATGTTTGTGTTTGTGGAGCGTTGCACATCTGGCCTTTTTTCTTTTCTTCCATTTTCCTCTGTGTGTGTGTGTGTGTGTAGGCAGTGGCTCCTGGTCTGTTATCTGTGGGCCTTTCTCCCCCCCACCCCCGTGCTGAACCTGCCTGCAGCCTGTTTTCTGTGTTTAACTGCTCTGAGAGTGAATGTGAGTACGGTACCTTGTTTTTGTGTTTGAGAAGTTGCTATTTTGGAAGTTAGATGTAACTGGATCTAAAAGGTTTTCCAGTTTGATATTAATTTGCTCACATATATTAATAAATACTGTACACAAAAGGTTGTCTGTCTAAAGGCAAAAAAGAGATAGAACTTCAGTCAGTAAAAAAAATATGGCAGAATGAGTCAAGAGAAGCAAAGCGTCTGATAAGTTTTTATTTTATTTTTAAAACAGTACTTGTGGCTCAGCCTTGGGATACAGCTATGCCTGCACCTCCCCTAGATAGTTTGGCAAAGGCGAACTTGGATCATTGGGTTTGCTGCAGAAGTTAATTAATTGTAGATGTCCAACTATTCATTACTTTTGAAGGTTTACAAAAAATAATTTAGTGGATCATGAGTTATTTTGCTAAGTGACAAAACACAAACAGTTTCAGCTGTTTTATCCTTCATTATAAAATACTTAGTTTCCTTCCCCTCCTCCCCCACCACCCATCCTGCAACCCCCCCTCCACCCACCCTCCTCCCCCTCACCACCACTGTGCCAGCTTGGATTTGGGTTGACTGCAGAAGTCAGAAATACAGCACTTGGTTTCAGAGCAGAAACTAACAACCTTCC
>JBBPBX010051583.1:0-24533 GCA_038048925.1 Garcialebias charrua
TATATATATATGTATAAAGTTTGAAACAGCAACATTTGAACTTTTGTTCCTTTCTTCCTTTCCTGTATGAAGTGGGTCCGGTAACATTACAAAAATACTTTTTTGTTTAGCTGTTTATTGGTAGAGAGTATAAAAAGGGATGGAGTCTGCAGGAGTGGGAACAAGAGAAGGTCAGCTCAGATGGAAGGAGACAACACTGCTTTTCATTTGAAGTCACGCTGCTGAAAATAGATCCAGTCCGGATTACAGAGCCGTGTTTCTGTGGAGCTCCTCTGCTCTAATTCCTTCTCATTAGCAGACCAAACCACAGCTACTTCCTTCGAGGAAGACACAGCAGAAAGGTTGAAGCTGTGGTTTGGCAAGTGCTGATAAACACTATTAATTTTACTTCTACGTCACGTGCCGCCTTCTTAAACACACTCTTGTGAATGAGAAGTGAAAGCAAAAAGACGGCGTTTCCTGGGATCTGCGTGCTTGGGCCCGTGCCGCGGTGCTTTCTGTGGACTCTGGCTGCCCTGTCATCACATCAAGTTAAGCACAAATGCCTCATTTTACATCCAGAACCTTTCAGTCTGAGGTTTTGGCTTGCAGTGAATATTGTCTCCAAGAAACATGTGGTAAAGAAACTAGATGTCTGTCACACGGCAGTGGGAAGAAGATGGATCTAAAACAAACAATCTGAAGGCTGAAGAACTGTACAAGGCTTATGCCCCTTTTCCACTACCGGCCCAGAGCGGCCCAGTCTGGTCCGGTCTGGTCCAGTTAGGATCGGCTCACATGCACGGTTTTGTTTCCATTCACTTACTGCAGCCCTTCTGTGGGCGGGGTGTAGAATCTCACTCGTCCTACCACGTGGTGGCGGTAGTGTTACCTCAAGCTATTTACTAGCCACCACTAAACGTTAGAAGAAGAACACCCTGCAGAACCTTGTCTCACCACCTGTTGGCGGTAATGTCCCTTGAGCTATTTAATGCTCTGATCTTACTTTATAGACTTTTCAGCTTGTTTTAAACCCCTGTGTTTTCCATTTTGTTTCTTTATAATAAAGATTATTCTCATATATGCACAAGGTTCCTGTTAACATTGCTTAACACATTGATCACACTGCCCTGTAATCAGTTAAACTATTTTTACAGTAAGGTAATATTAAATGTTTGTATTTCATTAAATTTAAACGGTAATATTTTGTCAGGGCTAATTCAAAGTCAAATGCAAATGGATAATTTGGTTTAAACTGTCCCATAAACATTAAAAGCATGTTTCTTTAAACGTAAAAACAAAGTATTAATAATTAAATGTTTGTTGATCAGGAAACTCGTTTGGGCATCCAAGAACAGCTTCATCGGGGTTGATGGCGACGTCTGTGCATCCTTGGAAAAGCTGCTGCACCCACAACCCGACATCAGGATGGATGGATGGATGGATGGGTTCATGTTGACATCTGTGCATCCTGGCAAAAGCTGCTGCACTACTCATGACACGACAACAGGAAGGATGGATGGATGGATGGCTGTTCAAATCTAATAATCTTTTTCTTATGATTCTTTAAAGGTCAAATGCAAATGGAAAATATTGAATGGTAAATGGAGCTTATTTATATAGCGCTTTCCAGCCCACTGTGAGGAGCCCCAAAGCGCTTTACAATACCAACCATCCACCCATTCATACACACATTCATACACCAGTAGTGGTAGCCTGCCTTGCAAGGCGCCATCCAGACCTACCGGGAGCAACTCGGGGTTAAGTGTCTTGCCCAGGGACACACAACACATGGTGGGCGGATGCGGGATTCGAACCTCCAACCTTCCGATCAGGGGTCGACTGCCATTACCACTACACCACGGTCGCCCACAATAATATTGTGTAATATTCTTAACTTCCAGTATGTTTTTAAACAAACACTATACTGTACACACTTAACATTGTAAAATATGTTTAGGAAATTATTGTTCAATGACACCACTTAAGAAATAAAATGTTTATTATGAAAACTAAGAAGTGAAAAAAGCACAAAAATAAATACTGCATCCACCTAAATGATTTTTTTCCTGTTGTCTCATGTGCTTCCTCCAGAAGACACAAGTTGATAAATTCTGGTGTTGACTTCTTCGTCTTAACTGTAAAAAAAAAGAAAAACATGGTTACCGGTAATTCAGTCTAGAAACTGTTTTATATGTAGATATCTTTTATAAGATATATGTAAGATATATATACATATATCAAATATCTCAGAAACCACAAAGCAGATATTTTTCAAACCAACACAGTGTAATCACTACATGTTTATATACACACTGTAAGCTGTTGGAGTTATTTGAATTAAAATTCGATTTTTAATAGACATAAGTGTGTCGACCTAGCTTTTTTTTTCTACTAGTATTTAACACATATCTTAGATCTCAGAAACCACAAAGCAGATATTTTTCAAACCAACAGAGTGTAATCACTACATGTTTATGTGCATACGGTAAGCTGTTGGAGTTATTTGAATTAAAATTCGATTTTTTAATAATTTATTTTCGAAGCACATGTGATAGGTTTGGAATTAGTCAAAACAAATCAATTTAAATCCAGATTTGACCACAACGTGACATTATTAAGGACTTGTTAACCTGAGGAACCCTCGTGGTATAAAGCAGCTATGAAATATATTTTTTAAGCTTTTATTTAGCTACATTTAAAACAAAGAACGCCGATCGACCCAACCCGCGCGTGCATGTGATGTGCATGTGTCGACCTACTTTGTTAAATCCAGCTGATTTGACCACAACGTGAAATTATTAAGGAACTGTTAAGCTCAAGCACCCTCTTGATATAACGTCAGCTATGAACTATATTTTTTAAAGCGTTTATTTAGCTACATTATAGAAATAAAGACGGCTCACGTGCGCGCGGGCGCGCGCGTGCACGTGGCGAAACTACTTTTTTAAATCCTGCCGTTTTGACAACAACGTGGAATTATTAAGGAATAGTTCGGCTTAAGACACATGTGTGCTGTAATTTTTAATACAAATAATTGTTTTTACCATGTTAATCTTGTAAAGTCCTTCGGTGTTTGCTCCCTCACGGCAGCCACTTCCTCAAACTCAGTCCAGCCTCCTCCTCACGGTTCGGGGCCAGCCGGCCTCGGACCTGCTCTGAGATGAGTCCGGAATCTTGGCGCGGCGCCGCGCATCTGTTAGGTGGAAATGCTCTCCAACGCGCGCTTGGCACGCAAATATGACGTCACATCCGAGCCGGGCCAACAAGTGGAAAAGGGGCATTAGTGTGTGTGCTGGCCCACCCTGGCGATTGCCTAACGGGGCCTGGGTGCTCTTGCTCTGTCTGGCCTCTGTTGGAGGGTGGTATGACCTCAGGACTCGGGGCTCGGTGTCCATGGCCGGATCTACTCTTGGGGGTGCGAGTTGCCGGCGGGGCCTGTGGGCTCGTCGCTACAACCTCTTGGGATTTCTGCATTGTGGTTGCTGGGGGTCGCCCGGGGCTTCCCTCTGCCTCTCTCTGCCTCTCTCTGGGGGAGGGTGCAGTTGTCTCTGTTGAGGGACTCCCGGAGCTCCGGGCTTGGGGCCCTTGTGGCTCCGGTCCTCTCTGTGTTACCGTCGTGTCCTGTGGGGGCGGATCTGTGGGTCCCCACATCCACTATTAAACATTCTTAAAGGGAAATCTTATAGTGACAAGCATGCTCACACAGGTGTGTTTAGATTCAGGTGTTTCTCAGATATACACTCAGTTGGGTTGTGGTGGCCACTAAATACATCTTGTATCACCATGTACCGTATAAAATACTTTGTAATGATGTTATAGGTATCATTATTCCGTTCAAAAAAATTTCTGTCGGACCAGGTTCGGAAGCTTCACCCCATCGGTCATTCTGAGCGTACCATGCCGGCCAGGTGAGCCCTAAAGCCGGAGAGCCGCCCACGAAGACCCGGTGTTTTTTCTGCCGCTCACTGGACCCCGTTTAAACGTCCCACCTGGATCTGCGGTTCTGCTGTGGTTTCTCCTGGTTTTCAACAAGATTAGCAGGGAAGTTTTTTACTTTGCTGATCTTTTCTGCTGTTCTTTGTTGACCTCGTGGCGTGGGAGGAAGAAAGCGTACCTGGTGCGTGGGGGAGGTGTTTTTGACTGGGCCAGAACCGAACCGATCTGGCTGTGGGGACATCACCTACATTAAGTCCACATTAGTCTGTTTCACCTCCTGGATCCTGAGCACATCTGCGCGCGTGTGTTTGCAGTTAACTGGACCCGACTGGAGCTGCGCTCTCTCTGCTCTGTGCTCACACGCGAGTTCATCTGAGGGACGTGCGGATGTTTGAACTGCTGCTGCTGAAATCTTACCTGCTGCAGATAACTTCATCTGAGTTCATCTGAGGGACGTGTGGATGTTTGAACTGCTGCTGCTGAAATCTTACCTGCTGCAGATAACTTCATCTGAGTTCATCTGAGGGACGTGCGGATGTTTGAACTGCTGCTGCTGCTGTTGCTGCAGATAACTTCATCTGAGTTCATCTGAGGGACGTGCGGATGTTTGAACTGCTGCTGCTGAAATCTTACCTGTTGCAGATAACTTCATCTGAGTTCATCTGAGGGACGTGCGGATGTTTGAACTGCTGCTGCTGAAATCTTACCTGCTGCAGATAACTTCATCTGAGTTCATCTGAGGGACGTGCGGATGTTTGAACTGCTGCTGCTGAAATCTTACCTGCTGCAGATAACTTCATCTGAGTTCATCTGAGGGACGTGCGGATGTTTGAACTGCTGCTGCTGCTGAAATCTTACCTGCTGCAGATAACTTCATCTGAGTTCATCTGAGGGACGTGCGGATGTTTGAACTGCTGCTGCTGCTGAAATCTTACCTGCTGCAGATAACTTCATCTGAGTTCATCTGAGGGACGTGCGGATGTTTGAACTGCTGCTGCTGAAATCTTACCTGCTGCAGATAACTTCATCTGAGTTCATCTGAGGGACGTGCGGATGTTTGAACTGCTGCTGCTGAAATCTTACCTGCTGCAGATAACTTCATCTGAGTTCATCTGAGGGACGTGCGGATGTTTGAACTGCTGCTGCTGAAATCTTACCTGCTGCAGATAACTTCATCTGAGTTCATCTGAGGGACGTGCGGATGTTTGAACTGCTGCTGCTGAAATCTTACCTGTTGCAGATAACTTCATCTGAGTTCATCTGAGGGACGTGCGGATGTTTGAACTGCTGCTGCTGCTGAAATCTTACCTGTTGCAGATAACTTCATCTGAGTTCATCTGAGGGACGTGCGGATGTTTGAACTGCTGCTGCTGCTGAAATCTTACCTGTTGCAGATAACTTCATCTGAGTTCATCTGAGGGACGTGCGGATGTTTGAACTGCTGCTGCTGCTGAAATCTTACCTGTTGCAGATAACTTCATCTGAGTTCATCTGAGGGTCGTGTGGATGTTTGAACTGCTGCTGCTGAAATCTTACCTGTTGCAGATAACTTCATCTGAGTTCATCTGAGGGTCGTGTGGATGTTTGAACTGCTGCTGCTGAAATCTTACCTGTTGCAGATATCTTTAAAGAGCCTCATTTCGTTGTTGTGGGCTGTTTGTGGATCAAACGAGCGGAGAGTGAAGCGCGGAGGATCTGGATCGTCGCTATTGGTGCCTGTTTTCACACCGAGAGCTGTTTGTGGATCAGACTAGCAGAAAGTGAAGCGCGGAGGATCTGGATCGTCGCTGTTTGGTGCCTGTTCCACACTGTTGGGGAGCTGTTTGTGGATCAGACTAGCAGAAAGTGAAGCGCGGAGGATCTGGATCGTCGCTGTTTGGTGCCTGTTCCACACTGTTGGGGAGCTATTTGTGGATCAGACGGGCGGAGAGAATCGTGCGCCGCTGAGGATCAGGAGCTGCTGTTGCTGTTGTTTGGTGCTGTTCACGCTGTTGTCCCTTTGCTGTCCTGATACAGGCTACAATCATGCCCTTAATTTTAAGAGGCATTTCTGGCATCACACTCTGCTGTTTGCTGCAAATTGCTTGTTTCTACCCGTTGATTCTGGATCCAGCTTGTGTTAACCAGGACCACATCCATTCATATTCACAGGGGGGCTGGACCCCCTGTAGTTGGGCCTCCTCAAAGGAACTGTTTGCACACTTAATTTGTGACGCTTTATGGTCAGAGACTTTTCTGCATCATTCATATTATTGTCACTATTTTCAGTTCTCAGACTATCTGGAATCACTGAATCTTATCAACTCATCTGGATCTGCCCATCATTGCGACTTTCATTGTTTTTGGGCTCTGAATGATCGTGTCTTCATTAATGTTTCACATGGTTCAATTATGGGGGCAAAATGTCACACTGTTAACTCCTGTAATTACACATCACTGACAAAGAAGTCATGTAAATGTCTGATATTAATGTTGTTATTGATCTCAGGGATTCAGCCCAACCCAGGGCCAACCACTAACTACTGTACACCTGATGAGTTTAAAAATATTTCAGGTCTCCGTTTTCTGCATGTAAACGCTCGTAGCCTTCTAAAAAAACTTGATGAATTGAAAATCCTAATCACTTCTTCTGGGGCAGATGTGATCGTTATCTCTGAAACTTGGCTCAAAAAATCTGTTTTGAAAAATGACCTGGCAATCAATGAATTTAAGATCTATCGTTGTGATCGTAATAAAAAGGGAGGTGGAGTCGCTATTTACATCAGAGATTCTTTGGCTGCCAGGATTGCATCTAAAAAAACAATCGCAAACCAGTTTGAGGCTTTAGCTGTGAACATCACTTTGAAAGGAGGTCAGCCCTTAACTGTTGTTGGTTGTTATCGTCCCCCCTCCGCAACACCTGAAGCTTTGTCCTCCCTGACTGAATTCATAGGAAATTTAAAACACAATGAGATTGTTTTGGCTGGAGATTTCAACATTGATTGGAATAAGTCGACCCCCCTCTGTGATAAATTCAAGGAATGTTGCCTATCTCTCAATCTAACACAACTTATCGATTCTCCTACCAGACCAAACATAAAATGTCCCGAAAAATCTTCCACCTTAGATCTGTTTTTCACAAATGCACCTCACAAATTTCCTGGTATAGGTGTATTTGCTAACGTTTTGAGTGATCATTCCGTAATAGCAGCTCTTAGATCAACTAAACTTCCACCTGCTAAGCCCAGAATAATTAAAAAAAGGGATTTGAAACGTTTCAGTGAACAGTCATTCCTTTGGGATCTATCCCTCTTTGATTGGCAACGTATCCTACAAATCAATGACGTGAACACCGCTTGGAACGATTTTCATGATAGTTTCATTTACTTTGTAAACAAACACGCACCTTTCCGGCAGTTCAGGATAAAGAGCCGTGACAGCCCCTGGTTTACTCCTGAACTAGCTGATCTCCTGCACTGGAGAGATCATCTTTGGGCCGCAGCAAGAAAATCACACTCAGACACTGATTGGTTGAAATTTCGGCAGCTAAGGAATAAATGTACAACTGCCATCAAAGCCGCAAAACGTAACTACTTCTTATCTCAGACCTCCAAAAATCTAAACGATCCTAAAAAATTCTGGAAAACCATCAAATCTCTCTCAGGCACCCCCCAATCATCATCTGACCTCCCATCACAATTTCTTGTTGACTCTGTTCCTGTGTCAAATAAGCACGAGATCCTGAACTGTTTCAATAAACATTTTGTTGCTTCTAGTTCATTATTTGACACAGTTACAAACGGAAAATCAGCCACTTTATCTAATAATCAAACTTCTACAAATCAAATCCCTCCTACAAGTCAACCATCTGTTAATCACACCTTCTCTTTTTCTCCGTTCTCAGTCAGTGAGGTAAATAAACTGTTAAATGATCTTGATCCTAAAAAATCTGCAGGTCCAGATGAACTTCCACCTTATTTCTTAAGGCTGGCTGCTCATATCATCACAGTCCCTGTGACCCACATCTTTAATCTGTCCATAAGCCAAAACACCATTCCGGATGCTTGGAAAACAGCCTTTGTTCTTCCTTTGCTGAAGGGAGGTGACCCCACCTCACTGAACAATTATCGACCGATCTCTAAACTCTGCATCTTAGCCAAGGTTCAAGAAAAACTGATAAACTCTCAGATCAAAAATTATCTGGACTCATTTAACATCTTACCTCTTCATCAATCTGGTTTCAGGAAAAAACACAGCACAACAACTGCTTCTCTGAAGGTTCTGAATGATGTTGTTGAAGCATTGGATGCTAAGGACTATTGTGCTGCACTTTTCTTAGACCTGTCTAAAGCTTTTGACACTGTGGATCATAACATCCTGTGTCATAAGCTCTCAGAAATCGGTTTCTCTGATCACACCATCGGTTGGTTTTCTAACTATCTTTCCAATCGGAGGCAATGTGTTCAACATAACGGTACTTCTTCCAGCTATTTAACAGTTAAAAATGGTGTACCACAAGGCTCAGTTTTAGGACCCACTCTCTTTACAATCTACATAGCTAATGTAGGTCACTGCATCCCTGATGCATCCTTACATTTCTATGCTGATGATACAGTTGTTTATTGCAGAGCTAAAACAGTAGCTAAGGCTTTCCAGTTACTGCAATCCGCTTTTGACTTCATCCAGTCAGATTTGTTCCGTCTCAAACTTGTCCTAAATGCTGATAAAACAAAAGGGATGTTTTTTTCAAATAGGAAGTCGGTCCCAGCAGTTCTTCCTCTGATTTTATCTTCAAATGGTGTCCCTATTGAGTTTGTTGATTCCTATAAATATCTGGGTATCCTGATCGATTCACATCTCTCTTTTAAACTCCACGTGGAAAACCTAGTGAAGAAACTGAAAGTTAAACTGGGTTTCTTTTTCAGAAACAGATCATGTCTATCACTGAATGTTAGGAAACGCCTTGTATCTGTGACTTTCCTTCCCTCCATTGATTACGGTGACATTCTCTACATGAATGCTCCTACAAGCACCCTGCGGATGTTGGATGTTGTCTATCATGGTGCACTAAGATTCATAACTGGTTGTGATTATCGTACCCACCACTGCACCCTGTATTCACTGGTTAACTGGACATCATTAACCTCACGCAGACTCTTCCACTGGTACATTTTCATCTTTAAATCACTTCTTGGTCTGCTGCCCTCATACATCTCCTCCTACATGTCTTTGCGTGATTGCAGCTACAGTGTGCGCTCTCAGGACATGATTACCTGCAGTGTTCCGTCAGTGAGGACTGAACTTGGAAAAAGGGCCTTCTCCTATTCCGCTCCAGCTTCCTGGAATATCTTACAAAAAGATCTGAAGCTCTCAAACTTGACTTCTCTAAATGGTTTTCAGAATCTGTTGGAATCCTGGCAAAAACCAATGCAGATTTGTTCCTGTCTTTGATTCTATACGTTTACCTTATAATGTTTTGCTAGTTTTTTGATACTTTGTTAAAAAAAAAAAAAAAAAAATTTTTTTTTTTCCCCTCTCTTTTGTTTTCTATTGTTTATTGTTTGTTTGTTTGTTTATTGTTTAAGGAAATTCTACCATTGCTGTTCATTGTTCTTTAGTTTTAGCAGGTCGCTTTCGTAAATGAGCCCATGAGGTTCAAAAGATTTACCTGACTAAATAAAGGTTGAATGAATGAATGAATGAATGTTCACTATTTTAAGAAACCAAGCTTCTAAATTACAACTCTCTATCATTACGGAGCTACCGGCTCCTTCCTAACCACCCTGAATCCAGTTTCGGCTTTTTGCCGTCCAATCAGAACGCTCGTTTCAGGCGAGCTTTGCGTGATGACGTCAACTGGTAAAAGGTCTAGTCAGCTTCCACTTCTCCGGGGTAACGGCTTCAGCTCCGGTGTAAATTTTCAAGATAAAGAGATCATTTGAAGGAAATTCATTCAAATGGAGCGTTTCAGCTCAAGGTCGGATTTCACAGCGAGCTTCCTGTAAAAACCTTACTGATAGAACGAAGTCATTGGCATTTTGACTGGTGTTCATTCAGCTTTCAGGAGAAGAACATAGTTAGAGTTCCCTCGTAAACTGAAGCCAGACAGGAAGTTAGGGTTTTTGTAGAGAGCTCAGCCCTGTCAAATTCACTCTGCTCATTGGATGCTCACAAAAAATAAAGGAGTGACTTTGCAGGTCATAGAGTTGAAAATCTGAAGGACAGGCAGGAAAACTGTGTAGATAAACAGACAGACGGAGTTGCCAGTAAAGTGATTATAATGTCTAACTCATAGACAAAGCTGAGAAGTTTGACTTAACACATACCCTGAACTGTGCCATAGTTTAAAAGCACCATCGTACTGAAGAATAAACCAGCATAAGAGTGACAACTCATGTTATTACAGATTATCATAAAATGACAAAAGTTATTACTGTTGATCAATTCTGAATTAAACAAATTAACAATTAAAGAGAGTCTCATGTGACTTATTCATATTCTGATTCAAACTAAACTGGAATAAAACAGTGATTATGTCCTTCACTTTAGGTTTTCAGAGAAAAGGAGATTCACTTGAGAGCTTCAGTGAAAAGGTGAATTCAGGTGTTTTCACCGAAAGTTCAGAGACCAGGGTGTTCTGCTACACCATCTTATTTTAATTTGTTTAAAAAAATCGGTATGCCTCTTTTATAACTGTCTATTGTTGTCACTGTTGTCATCATTCTTTGTTAAAACCAGGTCTCTCTTGTAAATTCTTCCGGCACTCGGCAAGGCAAGTCGCATATCTTTCTGCTCTTCCCTCCCCTAAGTTTTTCCTACTCCCTGCTTGCTTTTCGTCTCGTCTGCGACCCTTCAGCGCTCACTCGAACCAATATGGAATTAATAAATTGGGCTGTTTCTTCAATGGATAAGATTTTTTCCACGAAGCGGACCGTGCCAGGAGAAGCTGTCTGTCCCTCCGACACACACGCGGCTGGATACGTGCTGGACTCGTGGGGTCAGTGGCAGCCCATGTGTCTGACCGTCTTAAGTGTCGAGGACGTGGAGGATTTGTGGATTATTGGAATATTGGTAGCAACTGCTCTGTTTTTTGGCGTAAGCGGAGTTGTCTGTTACTGGAAGCTGAGGGAGGCTTCGGCAGCTATCAGCGCGCTGTCGACACTACCTGATCAGCAAAATTCTCTGAACCGGGCCGTGAGCTCCTCATCCCAGCTGTTGTATGAGCTCAATCGCTCGCTTGGAGCGGTGGTGGACCACCGCGGACCTGCAGGGCGCTTTGGGACTTGTTTACAGCCACCCCGGATCAATCAAGGGACAGATGGGGGTTCATAGAGCGGAACCACATATTATTTGGATTTTTTTGGCCATGAAACAGCACCACAGACTTGATGGCGGCAGTGGAAAAGAACACTGTGGTCTATTGGATAACAAACAAGACTATTATCTGGCTTCTGCACATGTCCTTGAAAAAGAAGGCTGTCGGAAGCCATTCTCCTGGGAGTGTGGAGCTGAAGAGACCTGCTGCCCCCCCCCCCCAGAGATTTCTGTGCAGCCTCAGATAACGCCCAGCTGCACATCTGCTGAACTTGTGTTTGTCTGAAGTTACTCACAGACTCTATCTCCTTGCCTGCCGTCTCTCAATTTGTTATTGTAACTAAATGTGCTTTTTGATATGGTTTTTACTGGATCACGCGGTGTCTTGAAGACAAAACGTGATTCATCTTTTTTTAATATCAACGCTGTAAAACCCCGTGTCTTTGCCTGTTTTCCTGCCTTTGACCTTCATCTGGGGACAGATGAGAGCGGCCGCGCTATAAGCATATCATGTGTTGATAAACATGTCATGTGTTTTGTTGAGCTGCAGCTTTTTGCACTCATTCTCTCTCCTGGATGACTGTAACTACATATTTACGCTGTATCGGTGAAAATTGATGCAATGTTAATAAACCTATCTTGTATCTTGTATCTTGTATCTTGTAAATGAGTCCTCGAGGCTCAATGGGATTAACCTGCCTAAATAAAGGTTGAATGAATAAAGTAAACTTTGGTACGAATGTGTTAAATAATACACATCATATTTTTATATATTTTTATATAATTTTATATGACTTTCTACTGTAATTTTATGCAGTTTTACTAATGCCTCTTTTCCACCAGTTCGTCAAGTAGGATCGCCACGTGCATGCGCGCGCATGTCGGGCGGCTTTATTTCCTTAAAATGTAGCTAAATAAACGGATATAAAAATAGATTTCATAGCTGACTTTATAGCACGAGGGTTCCTGAGCTTAACCGTTCCTTAATAATGTCACGTAGTGGTCAAATTTGCTAGATTTAAAGTAGGTTCGCTTTGACTTCTTCCAAACCTGTGCGTGCACTACGAAAATAAATTACAAAAATCGAATATTAATTCAAATAACTCCAACAGGTTATAGTTTGTACATGAACATCTTGTGATTACACTCTGTAAGTTTGAAAAATATCTGCGGTGTGGTAGTTGAGGTATTTGCTGCTATGTGTTACAAAGTACTAGGGAGAAAAATAAGAAGCTAGCTCGACACATTTATGTGTAAAAAATTGAATATTAATTCAAATAACTTCAACAGCTTACAGTTTGTACATGAACATCTTGTGATTACATTCTGTTAGTTTAAAAAAAATCTGCGGTGTGGTTTATGAACTATTTGATGATATGTGTTACAAAGTACTAGAAGAAAAAAAAAGAAGCTAGACTCCACATACTTATGTCTATTAAAAAAAATCTAATTTCATTTTATTATTTGAAAACAGTATCTAGATTGAATTAACCATGTTTTTCTTCTTTTACAGTGACGAGAAAGGAGTCACCAGAATTGATCAACTTGTGTCTTCTGGAGGAAGCCCGTGAGCCAACGGGAAAAAAAGCATTTAGGTGGATGCAGTATTTTTATTTTTGTGCTTTTTTCATTTCTTACTTTTCCTAAAAAAACATTTTTTTCTTAAGTGGTGTCATTGAACAATAATTTCCTAAACATATTTTACATATAGTGTTTGTTTAAAAACATACTGGAAGTTAAGAATATTTCCATTTGCATTTGACCTTTAAAGAATCATAAGAAAAATATTATTAGATTTGAACAGCCCTCCATCCATCCATCCAGCCATCCTTCCTGATGTCGGGTCGTGGGTGCAGCAGCGTTTTCCCGGGATGCACAGACGTCAACATCAACTCTATGAAGCTGTTCTTGGATGCCCATAAGGAGTTTCCTTTGTTTTTACGTTTAAAGAAACAAGCTTTTAATGTTTAAGGGACCGTTTAAACCAAATTATCCATTTGCATTTGACTGAATTATCCTTAACAAAATATTACCATTTAAATTTAATGAAATACTAACCTTTAATATTACAGGGCCAATTAAAACCTAATTAATTCCTAATCTGTAGCTTACTGTAAAAATGGTTTCACTGATAACAGGAGAGTGTGATGTGTTTAGCAATTTTAACAGGAACCGTATGCATATCTTGAAAATAATACAAGTGAGGATATTTTTAAACATCTTTATTAAAAAGAAACATAAAATGAAAAACACATGGGTTTAAAACAAGCTGAAAAGGCAATAAAGTAAGATTATGACTTTGGTTTAAAGGTTATTTCTCAGAGGGAACTCCATTATAGCAAGTAAATAGCTCAAGGGACATTACCGCCACCAGGTGGTGAGACAAGGTCCTGCAGGGTGTTGATAGTAAGTACCTTGAGGGAACACTACCGCCACCATGTGGCAAAACGAGTAGGATTCTGGACCCTGCCCAAAGAAGGGGTACAAAACAACTGTGGAAACAGAACTACATGTGAGACAAACCGAATTGAGCCGATCTGATCCAACCCACGCTGAGCGGTGGAAAAGGGGCATACGTGTACTCCAATCCCAGGTGATTTCCATGTCAGTTTGTCATTAATGATGACACCCAAGAACTTCACCTCACTCACTCTACAGATCTCAACACCCTCAATTATAAATGAAACATCTGCAGTTTTCTTTTTATTACTAAATATCGTATAATAAGTTTTGTCTAGATTTAATGATAATTTATTTAGTTTAAACCAAGTTTGTATTTTGACAAGTTTGTATTTTGGTTTGAAAGCCAATTTTCCAAACGCATTGCATTGTTCCTGTTTTAGATTTTCTACATCTGCCTTATAATCTGTCTGATATCTTTGTTTTAACTTGTTAAAAAAAAAATCTGTATGTGTCTCTTATGATTGTCTATTGTTGATTGTTCAAGGAAAATCTGTTGCTGTTGTCATCATTCTTTAGTTTGTAGCCAGGTCTCTCTTGTAAATGAGTCCTCGAGGCTCAATGAGATGCATAAATAAAGGTTGAATGAAGAGTGCAGTTAAAAAGTTTATATGAAGTTTCCTTTTATAAATATATTTGATTGAAATGTATTTTATATTTAGCAAAAAATAGTACTTCATAAAGTGCAACAAAATATATTTTATAACAATGTACTTGAAGTATATTTAGATAAATCTATTTATTTTACATTTCAGGTTCAGGAAGTGTTACAGCCAATCACAGAGGACAGGAAGACTGCAGCCAATCATGTGTCGTGGGCTGGATCCGCCCACCGACTGCCAAAATTCTGAACCGCGAGCGAGAGGGAGAGTCCGTCAGTAGATACATTTTGCACGCGTGTGCACGTAGTAGTTCTCCGCGCGAGCGTGCTTGCGCTCTGATCTCTTTTCTAAGCTCGCGCGCATCCCCATTACGCGCACGGGTCTGATTTGCGCTCTCACGGGTCTCAGTTGTTCTCTCGAGGGTATGTATTTGCTCTCGCGAGATTTGGATTTGTTCTCGCGGGAATTGACATGAATTTGATCCCATGGACGTCACTATCATAGTTGCAAGCTAGCGCACAACACAGAGGTGTCTCTGCCCTCCTCCCTCTGCCCTGTCGACAAAAACTTCAAAAGAGATGAGCGCCTGCTGAGCCAAGTGATCTAGGAAGAACACTGTTTCTTAAAGTCAAGTCAACTTTATTTGTAGAGCACATTTAAAACAGAAAATGTTATCAAAGTGCTTAACAACAACAATGGGAGTAAAATTAATGGAAAAGTACAAAACACTAAAGAGAAATGATGTCATCCAACATGCCACTGACCCCCCCCCCCCGAAAACAAAAACTCTTCGTATCTACACAACTCACGTAAATGACATATTTTAGTTTGAAATTGGCAAATTTTGGTGAAAAGCGACTAGTTTGCAGGTATGGACTAAACTGAAACTAAAGCAAGGGTTAAATTAATTATTTTATTTCAACAGTTTAATTTTGTGTTCTAATGTTCATGTGTTTAATACAAAAACAAAAAACATATTTCTTGTGTGAATCTCATCTCTTCATTCAGCAGTACACTGTAAAAAATAATTTACAGGTCACATCACAACTGGAGAGACAAACACCCCCATCATTCAGTGCATCATAGCATCCAGCTGAAAAACTGATTTGACACTTTCAGTCTGCAAGACTTCTCCCTCCTGGCTGGGGATGCCCAAAGTCCACAGCAAACTTCACTTTTTCTTCAAAATACTCCCCCCCTTCCAATTTCCTGTTCCTCATCATGTCTCCACAAAACAGATCACACTAGTGAAATGGCTCGCCTGTCTTTTTCCACTGTCGTTATCATTGTTGCAGAAATCATCTTCAGATCTCCCTCTCCCTCCACACAGCCCCAATTGTCCACCATCAGCATCTCTTCACAAAATTTTTCACCCAATCACGCTCAATCACTGATATTCAGTCCCACAATAAATTCATTACTTCAATGTCATTACACTTTGTATCCAAGGTGCATGGGCGTAGCCAGAATTTTATGGGGGGCGGTTCGTTTTAAATGAGAAGTTGACAATACTAAACTAATGTGCCTGGATAGGTCAATGGATAAAGCGTTTGCCTTCAGTCCCAAAGCTCATGGGTTCAAGTCCTGCATGGTACAACATTTTTTTTTAAAATTCATTCCAGATTAAAAAAGGACAAGAACAAAACAGCAAGATATAAAACAATGCATTAAATGAAAGGAATCAGACGAAGAAAATAATCTTATCTGCCCCTTCTCAAACTATTTTTTTCAAACACTCTTTTATTGGATAAAAAAAGAAGAATGTGTTAACCACAGGCATATTAACTACTTTTTTTATCCAATAAAAGACAAATGTAAAATTAGTTGTTTGAATCGAGTGTTTGAAAAAAAAATTAGTTTGAGAAGGGGCAGATAAGATTATTTTCTTCTTCTGCTTCTCAAACTATTTTTTTTTTCAAACACTCTTTAGATAAGATTATTTTCTTCTTCTGCTTCTCAAACTAATTTTTTTTTTCAAACACTCGATTCAAACAACTAATTTTACATTTGTCGTTTATTGGATAAAAAAAAGGTAGTTAATATGCCTGTGGTTAACACATTCTTCTTTTTTTATCCAATAAAAGAGTGTTTGAAAAAAAATAGTTTGAGAAGGGGCAGATAAGATTATTTTCTTCGTCTGATTCCTTTCATTTAATGCATTGTTTTATTTCTTGCTGTTTTGTAAATAGTTTTCTTGTGCTTTTTTAATTTGGAATGAAAAAAAAAAAAAAGTTGTACCATGCGGGACTTGAACCCACGAGCTTTGGGACTGAAGGCAAACGTTTTATCCATTGACCTATCCAGGCACATTAGTTTAGTATTGTCAACTTCTCATTTAAAAGTGGGCGGTTCGTTCGAACCCCCCGAACCCCCCTTGCCTATGCCACTGAAGGAGCCACAGTCCTCATCATTCTTGCAAAACTCCCCAGCCTGCACACACTCCCACCCTCTGTCCACAGAATTATAATTCACGTAGGCTGCATGGATGCATCCTGTCATCACTCCAAAACCACCAGAACTGAGTCGAACAAACTTCTGGAATTTATCAACACCTGTGGCAGATAAGAGTTTATAATCTGTAGGACAAAACTTATGTTCTTGCAAATTAATTAAAATTAATTAAAATTAATCTTGCAAATTAAACACAAGATTTTATTACATTATGTGTATGTATATACAGTATATCACAGTAAAACCACTTAAAATATTATTTTGAATGAAACTTGTTGATGACATCAAGAGTTTTTGTTTGTTGTTAGAGCATTTTAATAAGTGGACAGTATTGAAGTGACTTTTCTGATGATATGTCAAGAAATAAACTAATATACTAGACCCAAAAAAGCTAAGTCTGGTCCTCTGGACATTCAAAAAAACAAAACAAAGCAAAAAAAAAAACAAAAAAAACTGTAGAAACGTTTCGTCTTTCGTCCGAAAGACTTCCTCAGTCTGAGAAGCTGTATTCAGCTCAGTCTTATATATAGCACCCTCTCACAGTTACACAACCAGTTTGCTGATGACAGCCGAAACCAGCTGCTCACATGATCAAGGAGGACCATCATGTGGGCAGCTGGTTTCGGCTGTCATCAGCAAACTGGTTGTGTAACACTGTGAGAGGGTGCTATATATAAGACTGAGCTGAATACAGCTTCTCAGACTGAGGAAGTCTTTCGGACGAAAGACGAAACGTTTCTACATTTTGTTTTTTTTGCTTTGTTTTGTTTTTTTGAATGTCCAGAGGACCAGACTTAGCTTTTTTGGATTTTTCTACCTGGATTATTGAGCATGCATCAGGGTAATATACTAGACATTTTCTATTTCTCAATTCCTGGATATGTTGGTGTAGCGGAGTGCATTTTTTAGTTGAAACTGAACGCATCGTGATGCTGTAACAAGCTGTGAAGAAGAGCAAGATTTTTAAAAATCTGAATGGTGGACAGCTTGACTGCAGGATCCAAACAGTTCCTAACACAGCTTAGCTCCACACTTCACTTTAGACTGCAGTAAATAAATACATACCTGTGTAACCCTGATGTTTGGTTTGATACCAGTGAACTGATGAATCGCTCACCCAGGAACTCTTCTCAGCTTCACAACATTTATTAACATGAACTTCATCTGTAACAGAAAAAAAACATGTGGTTGGTGGTGGTCTGACATGTAGCTCCTGCCCCAACTCTGAGAACATCAGGCAGTAAAAAATGCCGTCAAGCCAGTCTCCACTTCCAAAATGATGGTTTTGTTGTGCACACAAACACTATGAATTATGGTAACCTTTGCATGTTTTCAAAATAAAAGCTGTTAATGGCGTCATACTTGCTGTTGTTACAAAATTATTTGTGGATGATTTATTTATATTATTACTTATTATATGAGAACTGTTACCATCAGGGAAAAGGTACAGATCAATCAAGACAAGAACAAACAGATTACTGTAAATATAGTTTTTATATGTCCACCATTACTGAACTTAACAAAATCTGTAATAAAAACTGAATAAGGGACAACTGGTGTAATATCAATCTGCTTGTGTTGCACATTTGGAGTGTTTCAAACCTGTTATTAACTTTAATACAGTTTATATTTTTATATTGTTTTATATTTTACTGTTTTTACTTTTGTTCTGGGAAGCAAACCCAGATTTCACTGTATTCATGTGCAATGATAATAAAGGTCTCTTCTATTCTATTTTGCAGCAGGTTTTGAATTGTCTTCTGCTGAACTTGATCCACCACAAAGACTGTGTGGTTCACAGAGTTTCTGCACAAATCAAAATATGAAACTTTAAATTAAAATGTTCTCAGAGAACAATAAGTATAATTTTTATACACACTAACCAGAAACCTCCAGTGATTTTGGTCGACATGGAAAAATAACACAAAGCTCTTGTAATTCTCAAAATTTACCAGTAAAAAGAAACACTTGATGTTAAAATGCTACAAATGTCATTTCTGAAATTAATGTACAATTTTAACTGTTATTTTTCCAAATGGTTATTCTCTCTTAAAAATATTAAACATATAAATTATTTAAAATGAAACATTGCTGTTTTTACTTGAACTACGGTATGTTGCATTTCAATGAGACAAACTTTCTGCACAGTAATGATGTGATTTGTGGTAAAGTCGTACTTACCCTCACTGTTTCTACAACATCCTGAAGAACGAGCAACAAACACAGCAACTTAGGGAAAATTACATGGAAAATGTCCAACTTTGGAGGGCCTTTATTTTGAAATTCACATGAGATCTTGGTGACATTTGGTGAGCAACATCTGGAGATGTTCTACAGTCAGCCTGAAGTGAGACTGGTCACTGGAAACTAAGAGTTTTGTTTTAATATTAATGGAAACTTCAGGGAAAACAATTTAACATTCTCACATAATGAACATACAAATAACCACAAAACAGAGACAAAAGTTAAATATTATGGATCCATATTCACAGGAGGACATTAAAAATCATTTATGAACATAGACCAGCAAGAATGACTTCAATCATCTAGAGTCAAAACATGAAAAACACATTGAGGTTTTTTATTTATTTAACTTAGCAACACAAAAAGTTCTCTACTCTTTGGATATGGGGGCGACATTCAAACTTTTAGTGGAAACAGCTGAGCAGGAATGTTGGTCCCATTACAGCTTCCAGTGCTAACATGTGTTTTATGTACAGAGTTTGTACCAACAGGAGACACACATCAGCTTTTATTTTGAAAGAACCTCGCAAGCGTGTACCTAATTCATGGTGTTAGCGCGTGCACAACCAAACCGCGTGAGCGCTGACTTTTAGAAGTGGAGGCTGCTGGACCGAAGTATAATATTGAACAATTTTACTAGAAATTACAACCATACCTGTTAGAGAACAAACATGTGGTTGGTGGAGGTCTGACGTGAAGCTCCTGCTCCTACACAGAAAAACACACACACAGTCACGAGACTAGATTATCCAAGCACGTGACAACGAGACGTAGCTGCTAACAGCTACACATGCTAACAGCTACACATGCTAACAGCTACACATGCTAACAGCTACACATGCTAACAGCTACACATGCTAACAGCTACACATGCTAACAGCTACACATGCTAACAGCTACACATGCTAACAGCTACACATGCTAACAGCTACACATGCTAACAGCTACATGCTAACAGCTACACATGCTAACAGCTACACATGCTAACAGCTACACATGCTAACAGCTACACATGCTAACAGCTACATATGCTAACAGCTACACACGCTAACAGCTTCACATGCTAACAGCTACAGATGCTAACTGCTACACATGCTAACAGCTTCACATGCTAACAGCTACAGAAGCTAACAGATACACATGCTAACAGCTAAAGCTGCTAATAGCTACATATGCTAAGAGCTATAGCTGCTAATAGCTACATATGCTAACAGCTACAGCTGCTAACAGCTACATATGCTAACAACTACAGCTGCTAACAACTACAGCTGCGAACAGCTATAGCTGCTATCAGCCACAGCTGCTAACAGCTACAGCTGCTAACAGCTACAGCTGCTAACAGCTACAGCTGCTGACAGCTACAAATGCTAACAGCTACAGCTGCTAACAGCTACAGATGTTAACAGCTACAGATGTTAACAGCTACACATGCAAAAAGATACAGATGCAAACAGCTACAGAAGCTAACAGCTACAGATGCTAACAGCTACAGATGCTAACAACTACAGAAGCTAACAGTTACAGATGCTAACAGATACAGATGCTAACATCTACACATGCTAACAACTACACATGCTAACAACTACAGATATTAACAGTTACAAATGCTAACAGCTACACATGTTAACAGCTACAGATGCTAACAGCTACACATGCTAACAGCTACAGATGCTAACAAATACAGATGCTAACAGTTACAGATGCTAACAGCTATAGATGCTAAAAGCTACAGCTGCTAACAGCTACAGATGCTAACAAATACAGATGCTAACAGCTACAGATGTTAATAAATACAGATGCTAACAGCTACATATGCTAACAACTACAGCTGCTAACAGCTACAGCTGCTATCAGCTACAGCTGCTAACAGCTACAGCTGCTAATAGCTACAGCTGCTGACAGCTACAAATGCTAACAGCTACAGCTGCTAACAGCTACAGATGTTAACAGCTACAGATGTTAACAGTTACACATGCAAAAAACTACAGATGCAAACAGCTACAGATGCTAACAGCTACAGATGCTAACAGCTACAGATGCTAACAACTACAGAAGCTAACAGCTACAGATGTTAACAGATACAGATGTTAACATCTACACATGCTAACAACTACACATGCTAACAACTACAGATATTAATAATAATAATAATAATAATGCATTTTATTTGGTAGCGCCTTTCAAAGCACTCAAGGACACTTTACAGCATTAAAAACACAGTAAACACAGTATAAAATAACTATATACCGGTAAAAAGAAAAATTAAAATCAATTAAAAAACACACAAAAAAGAAAATATATAAAATAACTACATAAAAAAGAAAAATTAAAGTGAGAAGGCTAACTTGAACAGATGAGTTTTGAGTTTTGATTTGAAGGTCAGAAGGCAGTCAATGTTACGGATGTCTGGGGGAAGAGCGTTCCAGAGTTGGGGAGCAGAGTGAGAAAAGGCTCTGTGTCCCATGGTGCGGAGGCGGACAAGAGGCACGTTAAGGTGGATGGAAGAGGAAGAACGAAGGGAGCGTGAATGGGTGGTAATGTGCAGGAGATCAGACAGGTAAGGAGGGGCGAGGCTATGAATAGCCTTGAAAGTGTATAACAGGATTTTAAATTGAATTCTGAATGTGACTGGAAGCCAGTGGAGTTGCTGCAAAACTGGGGTGATGTGGTGGAATGAGGGGGTTTTGGTAACAATGCGGGCAGCTGAGTTTTGAACCAATTGAAGCTTACGGGTTAATTTGTGAGGCAGACCAAAAAGGAGAGAGTTACAGTAATCAATTCGAGAAGTGACCAGACTGTGGACCAGGATGGAAGCAGAGTGCAGAGAGAGGGATGGACGGAGACGGTTGATGTTTCGAAGGTGGAAATAAGCAGACCGGGTGATACTATTGATGTGAGAGTGAAAAGAGAGAGTGCTATCGAGAATGACACCCAAACTCTTAACGTGAGGGGAGGGAGAAACCAAGGAGTTGTCAATATTGAGGGAAAAACTGTTAACTTTAGATAAGGTGGATTTAGTACCAATGAGTAAGAACTCTGTTTTATCACTGTTTAATTTCAGGAAGTTAGACGTGAACCAGGATTTAATTTCAGCTAAGCAGGAAGTGAGGGAGGAGGGAGGCAGTGAAGAGTCAGGTGCAGTGGATAAAAAGAGCTGGGTGTCATCAGCAAAACAATGGAAATGGATGTTAAATTTACGGAAGATATGGCCAAGGGGGAGAAGGTAGATGATGAAAAGAAGAGGCCCCAGGACAGAGCCTTGGGGCACACCTGAGGTCACAGGAGAGCAATGGGATCTGAATGATTTTAGTTGGATGAACTGGGTGCGGCCAGAGAGATAGGACTGAAACCAAGCGAGGGGTGTGTGGGTGATGCCAATGGACGAAAGTCTATGGAGGAGGATGTTGTGGGAGATGGTATCAAAAGCCGCACTGAGATCGAGGAGGATTAGGAGGGAAAGTAAACCAGAATCAGCCGCCATGAGAAGGGAGTTGGTGATTCTGAGGAGAGCAGATTCTGTGCTATGACCGGGGCGGAAACCAGACTGAAACTGTTCGTACAGACTGTTATCTGTTAAATGGAGGTGGAGTTGAGAGGAGACTGTTTTTTCCAGAATTTTAGAGATGAATGGATGGAAGGTTGGAAACAGTTACAAATGCTAACAGCTACACATGTTAACAGCTACAGATGCTAACAGCTACACATGCTAACAGCTACAGATGTTAACAGCTACACATGCTAACAGCTACAGATGCTAACAAATACAGATGCTAACAGTTACAGATGCTAACAGCTATAGATGCTAAAAGCTACAGCTGCTAACAGCTACAGATGCTAACAAATACAGATGCTAACAGCTACAGATGTTAACAAATACAGATGCTAACAGCTACAGATGTTAACAGCTACACATGCTAACAGCTACAGATGCTAACAGCTACAGATGCTAACAGCTAAAGATGCGAACAGCTACAGATACTAACAGCTATAGATGCTAACAGCTACACATGTTAACAGCTATAGATGCTAACAGCTACACATGTTAACAGCTACAGATACTAACAGCTACAGATGCTAACAGTTACAGATGCTAACAGCTACAGATACTAACAGCTATAGATGCTAACAGCTACACATGTTAACAGCTATAGATGCTAACAGCTACACATGCTAACAGCTACAGATGCTAACAGCTACACATGCTAACAGAGTGAACTAACTTCCTCTCCACAGACAAGAAGCTGCAGTGTTACAAGCCTCTGGCAGCAGCAGCTTGGAACTAAATCACAGAATAAAGTGTTTGACTCACGAGAAGTCTTTTTTCATTAGTAATTGAAATAAATCACGGAGCTAAATCCAGACGTAGCTTCTCATCAGAAGGAAACTCGGTATTTTTCATTCATTCATTCAACCTTTATTTAGTCAGGTAAATCTTTTGAACCTCAGGGGCTCATTTACGAAAGCGACCTGCTAAAACTAAAGAACAATGAACAGCAGTGGTATAATTTCCTTAAACAATAAACAAACAAACAATAAACAATAGAAAACAAAAGAGAGAAAAAAAAAACAAAAGAAAGTTTTGTTTTTTTTTTTTTTTACAAAGTATCAAAAAACTAGCAAAACATTATAAGGCTGTTTTGTTTTATTTTTTGAATGTCCAGAGGACCAGACTTAGCTTTTTTAGATTTTTCTACCTGGATTATTGAGCATGCATCAGAGTATTATAAGGTAGACGTATAAAATCAAAGACAGGAACAGATCTGCATTGGTTTTTGCCAGGTATCTTGTAGCTTCCTTTGTTTCTCTGCTGTAAACCTTGGAGGGTGTCACGGGCAGAGGTGGAAACTCTGCTTCCATCCCCTCATCAACATCTGGGCTAATATAATCATGCATGCTGGCAGCGGTCGAACTTTTAGATCCAGCTAGCTTGTTGTTAGCTACGCTAGCGGTGGATAGTTTGCTGGACTCGTGTTTTCTTCTTTCTGCACCTTCACATCACTCTACAGTGTCTATACACTTATTATGGTACCTTGTCAGCAGAATGTCTCCTTGTAGCAAACAACTCCCTTTAATATATGAAAATGTGTCCGTTTAGAGCGCCATCCTCATCACGAAGGAAAACAAAGAGGCCAAGCTGGTGACGTCATGTCCACATATTTACCAGCATCCACCACCAGGGGGCGTTGTCACTGCACAAACAAAAGGAACCTGGAGTTTCTTTAAAAGAAACATTTCTAATAACTACTAGATAAACTTTTCTGCAAAACAAGAAAAATATTATAAAGACGGTGCATTTTGATCAAATTCATTAAACAACAACCCTGTTACACAACATTGTTGGTTTGCACACAACAATTTGGTGCATTACCACCACAAACTGGTGAGGATGTGGACTGAAACAATGTAAACAAACAAATTAATTTATTTATTTATTAATTCAAGGATAAATAAGCATTATTTCAAACAAACAATCTGTTCTCAGATATTTTATTAAAACCTGAGCACCATTATCATTTGAATTGTGCAATAATTCAACTGTATCAAATCTTTCTTTGATTTCAGTGA